>RCWM02001069.1:0-134268 GCA_003667255.2 Euschistus heros
AGGGGATTATTGTTTATTATTTTATTTTTATTTTGATATAATGATTGAAAGTTTGATTTGGAAATTAAGAAGCTACAGAGATAAAGTGTCACTATCATTAGAAAGACCCTTGCTAATATTGCTTATCCTTAGCTTGAGGGCCCATTTTATTTATTGGGATTATTTTTTTCTGTTTGGCAATACACCTGCGAAGATGGCAACGTTCACAAATGGTGAGTACGCTGACATACATTTTTTGTATGGTTTTTGTAATGGAAACGCGAGTGCAGCGCGGCGGGAGTACCAACTTAGGTTTCCAGATAGGCGCCTCCCCTCTACGATAGTGTTTTCACGAACTCATCAACGTTTATCTGAAACAGGTTCCGTTCATAAGTTACGTCAAGAATTGGGACAAGTTCCTCATGATGTTGAACTCGAAGAGGAAATTATTGATATAGTAAATGAAAATCCCAGTGTTTCATCAAGAGACTTGGCCCGTGAAATTGGTATCTCCCAAAGGTCAGTTATCAACATTTTGCACCGAGAACATTTTCACCCATATCATTTCACACAAGTACAAGGGCTAGAACCTAATGATCATGTACATAGAATACAATTTTGCCGCTGGCTTTTAAATAGAGACATTCAAGAACACCAGTTTCTGAGGAAAATTTTATGGACAGATGAGTCTCTTTTTACAAGGGAAGGAATTTTTTTAACGTCCACAACCGGCACTACTGGGCAGCTGAAAAACCCACATATGGTTCAAGAAGCATCTTTCCAGCATCGTTTTACAGTGAATGTGTGGGCTGGGATAATAGGGGACCGACTCATTGGGCCACATTTTTTGCCCAGCAGATTGAATGGAGAAAGTTATTTGGATTTTTTACAAAATATTCTACCACAACTTATTCACGACATTCCACTTGATGTTCAGCAAAACATAATATTCCAACACGATGGTGCTCCTCCACATCATTCGGCAGCAGTACGGGAATGGCTGAACCAACGATATTCGACCTGGATAGGTAGAAATGGTGTGATACATTGGCCAGCTAGGTCACCTGACTTAGCTCCAATGGACTTTTATGTGTGGGGCTACATAAAAAGCGAGGTATATGCCAGAGAAGTGACCAGCATTGAGGTCCTAAAGACGAGAATTCTGGAGGCCGGAGCCAAATTGCAACAGCGTCTGACTTTAGCAGTGACCGTAGGGGCTGTGAGAAAGAGAGCAAGAAGCTGCATTCGAAATAATGGAGGACATTTTGAAAATTTAATAAAATAACGGACTCTGGCGGCGCTTTATTGACAGTGATTCTTTTATTTTCAAATTAACAAATTTTTTTCTTTGCTTTTTTATTCTAATGAAGTGTTTCTTTTATTTAAAATACAGATTTTCATCAAGCGATTATCATAATGTCTTATTTACCAAAGTACCTGATTTGTATGCTAAATGAGAACACCATGTTTTTTTTTCGGTTTCAAAAGTAAATTTCTCCATGAAATTAAAACAAAATCATTACTTTTAACATATCATTTGAAAGCTTATTAAATTTGCAAGTTTTTGAGAGCTTTGCAGTTTTGTGGATTGTTTTTATGAAAAGCAGTGAGCGCTGAAGTATTATAAGAAATTGTAACTTCCCTAAATTAGGTGAAGATAAAGATATTTTTTTAGGTCCCAAGTTTGTAAAATTCAAGGTTAAATTACTCCGATCTTATAGGAAATTTATTGCTAAATCCGAAAATGTGATCAATATTTGAAAAATATTTAAACAAAATGGAGATATTACAGCTTTTATCGTAAAAAACATGCTTTCCTCCAAAAAATCGTTTTTATTTACCATATATCTGCAACGGATTGGAATAGAAAGGTGAGGTCTGCGGCATTTGGCTACACTTTTGATCTAGTTTCACCCAATTTTTTTTTTTACGCTAAGAGATACTCACCCTGTATATACTGGTACCAAAGTTTCTTGTAACATTTTAGACTTTTTTTTTTTTATATGGTATTACAATGCTTAAAATACATTCCAGAACACAATTTTCAGGTTTATAAATAATTGGATGAAACTTCAAGTTGAAATACCACAATTTATATATATATATAATATATAGATATATCTATATATATATATAATATATATATATATATATATTATATATATATATAAGTTAAGTTCCTTCAAATAAAAACGACAAAAAAAAAAAAAGGAAAATTAGGAACACACACAGGTGCTGGTAATAGACTGATTTTATTGTCTTGTATCTTTATATACATTTGTATACATTTGGTGGTTGTTTAGGATTAAAGTTTAGGGATTAAGCTGTATATTGTTCCCCTATACACCTTAACATATATATATATATATATATATATATATATATATATATATATAATTTTATTATTTAAAAATTATATTTGTTTTATTTGGGTGACGTTTCATGGCTTTGCCATATTTTCAAGCCCTCAAATTTACTTCATTATAGAAAATACCATATAGATCGGTATGACATTAAAAAAAAAAAAAAAAAAAAATCTAAAATGGTACAAGAAACTTTGGTGATGTGGGTTTGCATACTACAGACGCGAAGGAGCGCGTCTGGACTGGTCCCTAGAGCAGTCCGAACGCAGCAGCCAGCTTCTCAAATATCTGGCTGCAGCCGCAGCTGCTCCCTCTTGCAACACTTCTATTAAAACCAACTGAAGCAGTGCTCAGCTTCCAGCCGCGGCGTCTGGCAGACGCAGCTGCTGCGGCTGGCTGCTCCATGCGGAACCACACCTTAAGACCTACCATTTAGGAGCTTTATTGGTTTGAATGAAAAGAACCACGCATTGCCTACATTGTTTGTGTTGGCGCTTTTTTGACACACACAAGTTTGTTAGTGTTGTTGAAATCGAATTTTTTATCACTGTTTCCTGATCACAAATTTAATGGACAACATTTTTTGTTCTACGATCTACCATTTAGCAGCTATATTGGTTTTTATGAAAGAAATCAAGTTTGAAACCCCCTTTTTTCTCTCAATTTTGTTTATTTCGAATAAACAGTTATTGCTAATTTAATTTAAGTAATTTGATATTTTTAATTCTAAAATGTAAATTAGTGAAAGCAGTGGTTTATAAATATACATATCCATGATCTATTATTTTGCCAAATCAGTGAGCAATCGTGTTTTTTTTTTTTCGAGGTTTCCGATAACACAGGCCAACAAAAAAAATGTTTTTGAAACTTTTTTTACTTTAATAGCTGATTTTTATAGATTTGTGTGTGCTGAATACAAATCTGGTTTTAGTTTTTTTACATCACCCATAGTTTTTGGGAAATTTGTTTTTTTTATATAATTTAAAAAAGCATATATAAACGTTTCATATAAATATAAAGCATTATATAACTGTTTCATGAGGCCTAACTTTATATGTAGAGGTGGTAAGAGAATGTATCTACAAGGTTTTTGCGGAGAATTTTCTTCTCGGCGGGTTTTAAAGATTCCCTCACAGGCCAGTTCTTTCTGCACCAATGTTGATCCCTTGCTCTACTGTCCCATTCACACAAGAAACATGGAAATTTGGTAAAACCGCCTTGCTGACCAAGAAGCACACATGTTACTTAGCCGAATATCCAATTTTATTCAACACTATTTCTAGGTTTCCATAGCTCTCTTTCATATGTATAGAATAGCCAACAGGTATAGGTGCATAAGTGTTACTATTGTGTAATAAAACAGCTTTTAAACCAGTTTTGGAAGAATCAATAAACAGCCTCCAGTCTTCTTTTTTGTATTCAACACCAAACTCTTTGATCAGACCTGGAATGTCTAAGCAGTACACTAAATCACCTTGTTCAAAAAATTTCGAAAACTGCTGCACTCTCTTCCTATACACATATATGCTAGTTCCAACTGCCAACAAGTTCTTTTCTTTAGTCTGGAACCAAGCAATTCAGCTTTTTCTTTTGTTAACCCAAGATCCCTAACCAAGCCGTTAAGCTCAATCTGAGTAAACAGTTTAGACTATATATTTGCTGTAGCACATTGCAACTCTTCATCATCTTGCTCATCTATATCTATATCTGTTTCAACAGTGCTGCCAACTCTTCTACATCCAGCACAAATTATTTTACAATTTCATTTGTAGTATATAAAAGCTGTTAAATTCTGTAATAAATCAAAAAAATTAATATATTGATGTGCAAATGTGAAAAAATGGTAGGTGATACGACTTAATAAGTGTCATATTTGGATTTAGCACCCTAAAAAACAGAATAATAAGGTGTTTTAAGTAAAAAGGTTTTTTCATCGTTGGCCTGTGTAATGGGAAAATGAATAATTCTTTCAAGTGAATAGTGTTTTGTGATGTCGAATCAACCAATTATATACAACACTCGAACTTCTATGCTTCCGTAATTGTATGCCAAACAACGCTTTGAATGTTTGTGAAGTACATATGAATGCACAAAACTTAAAATCCTAACCAAGCTGGACTGGAAATATTTTTCCTGAAGCAATTTTTTGCAGAGCACGTTGCACTTGTTCAAAAATATCTGTTACTATTGTTGAGCTGAGGATATTAAGGAGATGAGGGGTCCATTAGATCTCATTGGCATCATGAACAAAATGGCACAGTAATTGGTAAATCAGTTGTGATCTTATTGAGTCCTCCTTGGCCGCCGCCACTTAGATTATATATAAAGAAGTGTTCCAAATTTAACACAAGATTTGAATTAAATTGAAAAAAAAAACAGTGTTCACAGTCTTTCGATTATTATTTTTTAATTGAATCATAAAATACATAGGATTATTTATATAGTAACACATCGTGCAAATTGTCTCCATGGTGAAGCTGAGCACTTACGCACTCTTTTCTAGAAAAATTTCAAGTTCATTTAGCTGAATTTCGTTCATCCAGTTTAATTTGTGCATTACGGGCGGTTTTGGACCTTTAGACATCACCTTTGACTTCAAATAAACTCATCAAATGAGGGTACACAACCTGAAATGTCTCATATAGTCATTTAATTGTTTCACAGGCTTTATGGCACGTGGTACCGTCTTGTTGGAACCACATATTGGCCTCATCAATATCATCCAATTTCGGCTGAAAGAACTGTGTTATTATGTCGCAATATCCAATAACAGTCACTGTTTGACCAGACCCAATTTCAAAAAATTATGCTTCCACGACGCCTCCAGCCCGAAATCCGCAGTTGTGCGTGCATTTGTTTTTCGACAATCACATGTGGGTTCTCCAAACCTTAAACGTGGCAATTTTGGTGATTAACAATGCCATAAAGATGAAAATATGTTTTATCGCTTAATTTTCGAATTGCGGATGCCAAACTATTGAGAGGTCATCTTCGATTTTAGTTAAAGTAATTTTTTTACAAATATCTAAAATCAGCAACCATCTCAATCTGGTAAAAATATAAAGAAAATATCTTTTTTCCTTTTCTACTTTCTTATGCACTTAAGGAAGAGATATGGAGAAACGTCCTCTAAAGAGAAATTTTTTGGTGGAGAAGATAACGTTTTAAGAGAATAGTTTTAGTTGATAGACATTAATCCAGAAGTAGGCACTCAAGAAGTTGACTTCCTACTTTCAAGCTAGTACTTTTTGAGGAATCTTTACAATAAATCTAACCGGAGTAGTTGCTAGCTTGTTGAATTGTAGTAGGTGCTCGTTATAATTACATTTGGTACATAGATAAAACCATTTATAAATTTTATTACTATGTGCTCCTACCTTCACCAGTATAGAATCCACGATTCCTATAAGGATATGCTAACTAGATGTTGTAGTAACTAGATATTTTACAAGAAACTTTAAATCAATAAGTAGTTAATTTGAAATAGACATTATTTTTACAATTATCCATTTTCCATGATATGTTTGTTTGCTCTTGGGCGCTACAGTCCTTGCAGGACCTGGGCTTCTGCCACCTTCCATGTTATATAGTTGTAAATAATTATTGTATATTAGAACCTCTTAATTAAATAACAAAAACTTGACGTACACCATGATAGTATAGAAGGTTCAATACAATACAATTAGGATTGATTAATTAGTTGCCGCTTATATTGGAAGTTTTTTGTTCGATGATTTCGAATTTTGAACATTCATAACACTGGCCAACAATAAAAAAAAAAAAATCGTTTGTTTCCTGTGACTATTTTGTTGTTTCTAACTCAATTTGATACATGTTTTTTAAATATGTCAACAATGTTTCTCTAACAGCTTTTGTTTTTGTGTTATACCTTACCAACCTTATTTAGTATTTTTACTTTGATTTTAAATTTTGTTTGGCAGTAAAATATATTCTGTTCTTGTTTTCGGTTGGCATTCGTCCAGGCGGTGTTGTGTGCTTAATCCAGACTGTAATTGAAATATTTGTGCCGAATATATATTTGAAAAATATCGAAAACCTATATTAGAATTTGTAAAAATTGCATATCATCAATACTTCAAAATAGATTTGTACAATCAGCACAAGCCATGGGTCCCTCATATTGTTTGCCAAAAATGTGTTGTGAGTTTACTGTTATGGTCCAGCTGGAAAAGAGATGCAGTGAAGTTTGTAACTTCCATAATTTGGCGAGAACCTCAAAACCATCATGACGACTGCTGCTTCTGGGTTGTGAAAATAAACGGAATAAACCCTGGAAATCAAAATATTTCGTCATATCCTAAATTATCTTATGCTCAACGATCTCAATAAAAATCTCGAGAAGTACAACCTAGCACATCTAAACCCTCTGATGATCCAAATCTCTGTGAATGTGAACATAAAAATAATTTTTAGGAAAAAAACAAAACCGACTTCAAGATTAAACCTATATAATCAAACTTGAACTAAAAAATAAAAAATAATATTTTAATTGCTTCGAAACAAAAACCATTAAATGACAATCAACGAAATTAGCGATACTTATATACCTATTCACAATTTATGATCAGTTATTTTTAGGGTCGGTGCCAGCCAAGAAGGGCAGTTTAATCTTGCCTTAGCAATAAAATTTCGAATGGCCGGAGACAGTGGTGTGGCGGTGATTAAACAGTGGGAGCATCTTTACAATTACCATTTCTTTTCAAATTCAGTTTTTTTTTTTTTTGGTTGGCACCGACTCCAAAAATAACTGATCATAAATTGTGAATAGGTATATAAGTATCGATAATTTCGTTGATTGTCATTTAATGGTTTTTGTTTCGAAGCAATTAAAATATTATTTTTTTATTTTTTAGTTCAAGTTTGATTATATAGGTTTATTCTTGAAGTCGGTTTTGTTTTTTTCCTAAAAATATTTTTATTTTTTTTACTTTTTAGTGGTGAGTATATTTTTGTTTATACAGTCAATTCTCGATCTTCAAGCTACCCTGAAAAATAGTTCGACTTACTGAACAAAGAATTATTGAGTTTATCATTCCACTTATCTTCATATTATGGGGAAATTGAACACAAAATTGTAGTTGAAATCATTACGTAAATTTTCATTAATGGGAAAGTTGTTTGTACATACATATTAAATCATTGATACAGAAAATTAAATACCCGGTACTAATTTATCATATAACTTTCAGCTGAACTGCGCTTTTTTCTGAGGGTGCCTATAAGTAGACTTACCGCCTTCCACCAGTGGCAATCTTTTTTTTATTCTTTAAGATGGTTGAAAGAGAACTACGCGGAATTCGGAATTCACTAGCAACAAACGCCCAACTTCTTTCTCATTTCTCCACTTTGCAAATCAATTTTAACTTTTTGTTAATTGAAAGAATTTACAATAGCCACTGTAAAATTATTCACTCGAGTGAATAACTAATAATAAGTGACTGAGGTAACTATGAACTGGAAAGATAAACAATGACGGGAAACCGGAATATAAATCACACATGAAATTCTTTTAATTTGAGTTCGAGTTATAGAGGCGATGACTTCTAATAGTTCGTTTCATAGAGGTGGTCATAGAAGTTCTTTCTTTTGAACCCTATTTTCAGTTCTACTTATTTTCAACACGATTTTCACGTACTTTATCTGAAATCGTTTCATTGAGGTGAGACCGCAGATTTTGTCCGACTTTGAGAATTTAGCTTATCGAAGTACAACACATCGAGAGTTGACTGTATGTGTAAATTATTTTTGTTAATAATTTAGATTTAGTTACCATGGAGATTTTAGATAATCATAATCATAAATATGTTTAAAATGTAAGGTTATAACAGTGATTTTTATTAACTGGTTTTTAGATTTTTCTTTGCTGCTTGATTTCAAAAGTATTTTGTTGGGACTACCTCTAAAGTTGCCCACCGCTAAAAAAAGAATCATTAAAATTGATTAAGAATTGAAAATATTTTTTTTTGGGACCACCTCTGAAGTATTTTTTATCGATCTAAAAAAGAATCATCAAACGCGATTGATTCTGGTTTTTTTGCCCAAGGGCATACTTTAGAGATGGGACACCTCTGGGCCTATTAAAAAAGAACATCAAAGTGATAGGGCCTTTAAAATAACCAGTAACAATAAAAAAAAATGAAGGAAACAAAAATTGTGTTGACCAGTGTAATCATTGCTAAAAACATTAAAAATACAAAACATTAGGAATTTCATACATAGATAATACATATCTAGTTAGTTGAATGACTAGGTTTTCATAAAGGATCGGATACGAGACGAATTGGATTGTATTGTGAAGCATTTTATTATTTTTTTTTTTTGATAAATATTAGATAGTAACAATAAATATTGTTTGGATATTAGCGATAACTGCCGTTGTTGCTAGGCGACATAGACGCCTCGAAGTTTTTAACTCGTTGCCAAGGTGACAGTATCTCATGGAATGGTGGTAGTAGTATGCTTGCTTTATTAGAATGAGTACCATGCAAAACATGTTGATTTTTTTTTTAGATTACAGTGATGTTAAATAATATTAAGGTCACGCTTTGAACGTTTCTTTTGTTATTTGTGTCATTGTTAATGTTATAGTAAAAATTAAAGTCCCCCTTGAGCCTGCTGGCTAAATAAAGAATAATATGGAACATGTTTTAGGGGTTGCCATCTTGATTGTAGATGCTCATATGTTTTCTTTTTCTTTCGCTTACCTGTGATTCAGTTTTCTGTAGGAGATTAATTTTCAAATTAAATAGCTTAATCCTGTTGACCGTCTATGTACCTATATGATTTAAATTATTTTTTTATTATAACAATTTATTGAAATTTACAACTGCACAAAATATATACATCAAGTAAATGTATTGACAACGATTACAATAACATGACAAAACTTGAAAAGAACTACTCATCAGTAGCATTTCAATAAAAATTCTACACTAGAAGGTCTCTGGGCCATCTTTTTTTCAGTTACCACGGAGGATCATCCGGAATGGTGCGGGAAGCAAGTTGAGAAATTAAGGGGATTTGAGTGGTTATGGAGCTTACTATGAATGGATAGATATCTGGTTTAGGCTGAATCAGCAACATATGGAACATTAAGATCTTTAAGGTGTGATTCCAGACGCCACGGCTGGAAGTGAGGCACTGCTTCAGTTGGTTTTAATAAAAGTGTTGCAAGAGGGGCAGCTGCGGCTGCCTCCAGAAAATTGAGAAGCTGAGCTGCTGCGTTCGGACTGCTCTAGGGACCAGTCCAGGCGGTGCTCCTTCGCTTCTGTGCTATGCAAACCCACATCACCTAAGTTTCTTGTACCATTTTAAACTGTATATGTATATGTATATATGGTATTTTTCAAAAACAATTCCTAAAAATACATTACAGAACATAGTTTTCAGGTTTTATAAATATAAATATACATTTATAAACAATTTGATACAACCTCAGGTTGAAATATCACAATTTATTTATATATAAATATCTCTTACATAATTATACTATATCTTACATGATAAAACATATTTAACGAAAATAGGGTTGTCAATAAAATGTTCATTGGAAAAAACAGTAATAAAGAAACTGGAACTATGTACATCATCTGAAAAACAATACAATTGTGGTTCCAGCGAGTTTTCTAAATTGTCTAGTGAAATTCTATACATACGCCTCGTTGAGCTACCGTGAAATCACCAAAGGGAAAAAACGTGGGATTCACAGCAATGGAGTCTTCCAAGTATTGGTTTGTTTTTCTGGAAATAAGAAATATTTAAAGTAGAAATAAGGAAATATCGAAATTCCCACAATTTACTAGATTTCAGCTCTGCCCACAGTTCGTTAGAATCCTTAAGTATTTTTCATAATACGCCTCGTTGAGCTACCGTTTATTTAAAAAGTTAATTATTAAAAATGTCTCGTTTTAGTACGTTAGAGAAATATAAATTTTTTAGAAATAAGAAAACATAAAAAAATATATAAATTTCTAACTTTGAATGAAGATGGAATCCATTCAAAATATGTATACTGAAATTTTATCACTGAAATTGAAACAACAAAAACTTCCTGAAGTTTTCTACAAGTTGTAAATTTTATCACTTAAATTGATAGAACAAATATAAATATGTAAAACACCTCTTCTTAATTTTTATAACACTTTTTAGATTTCTGGAGGTGAACTTCTCAGTCAACTGTAGAAGAGAGAAAACCTTCTTCTCTTCTTCTAGTTTGGTGGTGGGAAAACATAGAGTCAATTCAGCCAGAAAACTTTGATCTGTTCATAACATGTAACTCCTCTTCCTCCATTAACAATCACAACACCAGTTTTCTTCTCAATATACTACGCTGAAGCCAGAATACGAACTGATGAACTTCCGGCCGCAGCGTCTGGAAGCTACATGTGGAACCATTCTGAACGCAGCAGCTGCAGCTGGCTGCTCCATGCGGAAACCCACCTATATGGATAAGTTTATTGGAGACAAAGTAAGGAGTATTGAGGATTTTGGATTGTAAGGATTGGATACGAGATGAATTGGATTTTAAATTAAATTAAAAATTAATGGATATTCGAAATAAACAAAGTTGAGATAAAATAGAGTAAATGGTACATCCTAGCGACAAATGTTATATAACAAAATAATTCTTTACAAGAGTATGATTTTTATGTAGCCTGTTAGCATTGTAACGATTATACCTCTTGCTTGAAGATACTCATTTCAATACTAGTGCTTGATGTCGGAATGGTCAGCTGAAGTAAATAAGATGACCACGCTTTACTTCAAAACAGCCGAGAGGGATCGAGCAAGATCGGACAAACCCAGGTTAAAACTTTTTATTTCGTATTATAAGAAACAGAGACTAAAGGAGCTCTCTCATTAGAACCTGCCTCTTATTCAAGTGTTATTTAGTATAAGAAAATTCGAGCTCCTAACTGTTCCTACTCTCCTAATATGAAACTACACATAACGCCCTCTATTTTCCCCCAAATGTGTTGCTTTTGACCAACTAGGTCACCGGTAAAACATGTTTGACGTTAAAATTAGTTCGGTGGTCAGTAATCATGTTTCGTTGTCTATACTATTATATAAAAAGACAAGCCATTTTTTGTTTTGAGACCACTAATCACGAAAACTACTGAACTAATCTTTACCAACTTTTAACTAAATGGTCTTCATAGTTCAAGGAAGGGTTAGCATTAATACAATTTACTGATTTCCAATTATATTTTCATTTCAAATACGATAGATAATTGGATTTCTTAGAGAGAGAGGAATTAATTGGAAGAGAGAAAGAGGGAGGGAGAGAGAGAGAGGAATTAATTGGAAGAGAGAAAGAGGGAGGGAGAGAGAGAGAGAGAGAGAGAGAGAGAGAGAGAGAGAGAGAGAGAGAGAGAGAGAGAGAGAGAGAGAGAGAGAGAGAGAGAGAGAGAGAGAGAGAGAGAGAGAGAGAGAGAGAGAGAGAGAGAGAGAGAGAGAGAGAGAGAGAGAGAGAGAGAGAGAGAGAGAGAGAGAGAGAGAGAGAGTGAGAGAGAGAGAGAGAGAGAGATTGTTCTATTGTCTTAGGGCCTATGGCCCTATCTTACAGACAAAAAATATATATATGACTTAGCAAAAAATGTTACAATCTTCGATGTTGTTTTTTTTTTCCTACAAAAACTAAACTATGTCTAAATGTACAAAAACAAAATACATAAATAAACATACAGATGAAATGAAAGCAAAAATAATTTAAAAAAAAAAAAAACTACGAGATAAAAAAAATGTGTATATATATATATATATATATATATATATATATATATATATATATATATGTGTGTGTGTGTGTGGTGTGTATATATATATATATATATATATATGAATAAAAAAAAATATATAAAAAACAATATAATAAAAAAAATAAATAAATTAATAAATAAATAAAAAAAAGGAACAAAAAAACAGAAACGAAAAAAAAAAGATTAACAAAACAAAAACAAGTAACTAAATAAGAAATAAATAGATAATAAAGAAGAGTTATTAGTATTGTTCCCGAGTCCCTATGGAGGAGTGCCCGCCCAGTCCGCACCCAGTAGTTGACGAAGACAAGCCCTGCTGAAGAAGGAAGCCGACCTTACCTCTATCGGAAGTCGGTTGAGCTCTCTCGCCGCCGCCACGTGAAATGCATTTCGTAAATATTGTGTTCTGCAGGCCGGTAACTGGAAAACACCCTGCATCCTCTTGCTTCTTATTTCAATGAAATCTTTGCGCAGTTCTTCAGGGACCCCTGAGTCCAACACTCTCCTGGCCACGCACATCAGATTGAGCCTCCGATAGGTACTCACTCGCAACCAACCCAATTCCTTTAAAAATGGGGTGATGTGGTGATCCCGTCTAGCTCGGAAAATAAATCTAATTGCAGCGTTTACTGATTTCTGAAGTCTTGTATTTTCAGAAACGGAAATGTCAATGTAGACGGAGTCGCAATACCAAACAAGAGGTAGGATAAGGACGGAAACAATCATCCTCTGAACCTCGGTTGTAAGTAACCGTTTCCACCTCGAAAGGGAATGCATTCCGTTGTGAACCCGGCCTACAACAACACTAGCATGGTCATGCCATGATAATGACCCATTTACTACTACACCTAGCAGTCTTAATTTATCTGTTCGGGGAATTATCTGGTCATTAACTCTTAAAGACGACAACGTACCAATCCTTTCGGTTTTTACAAGGAGCTTCGGTCTCCCCATTAACATCCAACATGACTTTTTTAAGTTGAGGAACAGTCTGTTGGAAAGAGACCAGATCTGGAGGGCATTGAGATCCTCATTTACTCGCTCCATTGCCGCGACAACGTCTTCCGGAAATGCAGATGCCCATATAACAACGTCATCAGCAAACATATGGACTTTGCAGTGCTTGAGGCATCCATCTAAATCATTGATATAGACAAGGAACAATAGTGGTCCGAGTACTGAACCCTGAGTACACCAGTATCAGAGAGAGAGAAAGAGTGAGAGGGTGAGGGAGAGGGAGAGAGAGCGAGAGAGAGAGAGAGAGAGAGAGAGAGAGAGAGAGAGAGAGAGAGAGAGAGAGAGAGAGAGGGAGAGAGAGTGGAGAGAGAGAGAGAGAGAGAGGAGAGAGGAGGGAGGGGAGGAGAGAGGAGAGAGGAGAGAGAGAGAGAGAGAGAGAGAGAGAGAGAGAGAGAGGAGAGAGAGAGAGAGAGAGAGAGAGAGAGAGAGAGAGAGAGAGAGAGAGAGAGAGAGAGAGAGAGAGAGAGAGAGAGAGAGAGAGAGAGAGAGAGAGAGAGAGAGAGAGAGAGAGAGAGAGAGAGAACATTTAAGAACAATTTTTTTTGTAACAATTAACACATATAATAATAAACGAAAACAAAATATAAAACAACTACATGGAACTAATTGCAGGCGGAGCTGCAATCTAAGTCTTCATTGTCTTCAAACAGCTCTGCTATTTTCTTCGTGAATTTTGAAAATGTACCATGATTCTGTGCCCGTAAGAGTCATTGATAAGTATAGTGTGGAATATATTTAGAATCTCAGCGTCAACTACAGTTTTCTTTGCTTATGTTTGTTTTTCACAGAAAAAGGTCCAGGCCTGTTGTTTGAGCTTACAACTCCTGGCTTAGTTTTGTCAACAATAATTCCAAGTTTCTGATGATGATGATCTTGAATTTCTTTTTTTTTCGTTTAGCTATAACAAGCTTTCCTTCTCTCCTCGAGCTTGCCATTTTTTGATGAGTACATTATAACTAATTTGAAGAGCGCACTAAAAAAATCGTATCCATCAATGAAGTACAGACAATCAGAAATTGAATCGTGAAACATATACTGGAGCTGAATACAATTTTTTCAGGTCATTTAAATCTAAATAGCACCTTTGAGTTGATTTTCTATCCGCTAGAGAATTATAAATTTTCCGAACCATCATTGTACACAACATTTCATATTGGATTTGGGTAAGGTTTACTACGTCTGAGGTCTCCACATCACAAATCGTGTGTCTTAATGCTTTTTTGCGAGTCTTAAAATATTTATAATATAATTACAAAAATAACCAAAAAAAATTGTAAGAAAAAAAGTCTGGGAAAATGATCAGTAAAATATCATTATTTCAAAAAGGGGCAACTTGGGGCGAATTTTTCTTTCCCATTATGTTTACCAGATAGTATCTCTAAAGTACCACACAGAGCCCGCGATTCAACTGCGTTCAATTTAAAAGATATGAATTAATTTATTTACGACATTGCATAAAAAAAACAACTTGAAATTAAGGGTTCCGTAAATTATAAAAGAATAATTTAAAATTTTCGAAAAATTTACTATAACTATAAATACCTCCTTGAGATTAATTCATATTAAAATCAAAGTCTGAGCTTTAAAAATAAGGAAGTTATAAATCACTTAACTACACTATGTTTAAGTCAAATAACAGACAAGTTCACAAGGTGGCAGATTAATGCTAATAAATACTTGTTTACCATTTATTTCAGTTCTTCTTTTGATTGGATTATTTTTATTTATGTATCGAACAATAGAATTAACTTAATTCCAATTCATTTCAACATAGTTTGATTTTGGAGGTTTTGACCTCAAATATTGTTCAGTGACCCCACTGTGCGACGCAAGACCTGGCCGCTTGTTTAAATTGACAGCCAATCTTTACATCAAACTGAAAAAGTGACATACTTAGGACTTACGCTTGATAGAAGACTGACATGGGGCCCACACGTCAAGACAAAAAAAAAAAACAGACATTACTGCTAAGACTGCGACTAGCATACTCCATACTTCAAATACGTTCAAAACTACCTTTAAAACAGAAACTTGACATTTACAGTTGCTTGTTAAAACCTATCTGGACGTAGGCATCCCAAATTAATGGATCGGCTAGATAAACGAATATTTAAAAAATAAGAACATTTCAATGTAAATTCCTAAGACTGATAACAGACCCCTCTCTTAACGTGTCAAACGATACGCTACATATAGACTTACGTACCCCGACATTAAAGACCCGTAATTATAAAATGTACAGACATTTTCATGAAAAACTACGTGGACTGTCCAACAAACAGGTACGAATATTTAAACAGAACAGCTAAAAACGAAAACTACAAGCAAACTGAAGATACTGAAGAAATTAGGGAATATAACGTGGGGATCGGACAGGAAAACCATGCTGCGTGTTTATGCCAAGCAAAATTTATTATGCCAGCTTCATCTATGCCTCCGCAAGTAAAACTTAGATTAAAAGGCTGGATTCTGTCCACCATGCCGGCATACGCCTTTCCACCGGAGCATTCAGAACCAGCTCAGCAATGTCTTAATATTGAAGCGGGAGTCCTACCCCTCTCTTATCGCCGCCAGAAGCAAGGGGCCAAGTATGTAACAAAAATTTATACTCAACCAGATAATCCGGTATATCTTTCAATTTTTAATCAAGATAGTGCCTATAAATATGAAAGATCGAAAAATTCCTCCCTGCCATTTTGGTAAAGGATGAGATGGGTTATATCAAAATTAATGAAACATCAGTATCCACCGATCAGAAGAAACATACCTCCATGGATATTATCTATCACCTCCTCATGTTAACGTTAAAATGCTAAAAGTCTCGAAAAATAAAAAAATGTTCTCCTCAAGAAGTCATTCAAACATTTCTGTCTGAAGTAGATAATTACAATAGTAGCAAAGTTTTATACACTGATGGCTCAAAAACAAATGAATCAACATCATGTGCAGTTTGGGGCAACAGAAGCGCGCTGAAGTATAAGCTAGTAGTGCCTGTGGTATTTTCACAGCGGAACTGACGGCGATATTAAAAGCGCTTCAACTAGCTCAAACATTTGTAGAGCCATCGATATTTATCTGCTCCGACTCCTTGAGTGCGATTAAAAGCCTTTTTAAATTTTATTCCGGCAACCCAATAATTCAAGAAATTCATTTTATTATGAATAAGATCAATAAATCTTCCAAAGAGGTAATCTTTTTCTGGATTCCCAGCCATTCCGGTATACCCGGAAATGAGGAGGTGGATGGAGCAGCACGAGAAGCCAACCAATTAGAAACCATTACACCCCCTTTCTTGTCCGCGGCAGAGATGTTTCGACCACTCCACTTGAAGATTTTGGGTGAATGGCAGAGTGCATGGTCGGCATCGGAAGGTAATAAATTAAAGGAAATCAAACAGAACATCAGTGGCTGGGCCTCTTCATCAAGACAATGTAGAAGGGAGGAGGTGATAATCACACAGGACTGGACACTGCCGTTTAATGCATGACTACCTGATGGCAAGGAGAGATCCCCCTCAGTGTCAACTGCAGAGTTGCTCTAACAGTGAGGCACATCTTCGAGGAGTGTCCTCAGTACAGGAGAGATAAATGTGGTGTAGTTCGTCAGCTCTGTAAGGCCTTGGGCGATAGTGAACAGTACATTTCTAGTACTATAGAATTTATAAAGAAAATTAATTTATATAATTGTATTTAATGTTCGTTACTTTATTCATTTTATTTTATTTTATTTTTTTTTTTTTTTTTTTTTTTTTTTTTTTTTATTTTTTAGTAAATCTTATTTATGGTTGACATTAATATAATTTTATTAGAAATTTATTATTGTTATTGTCATTGTTGCAATGCAGGTGGTATAGTAAGGTTCCGGTATATGGGCAATAATAACCATAGCAGTTTTTTTGCCCTTAAAAACAAACAACTACAACAACCAGGTACATAGGCCAGCGACCAGGAGTTTTATGGTCGCATTTTTGATATGTTTTAAGGGCATGTCTGAATAGTGTAAATCCAAGTTTGCAACCGATAAAAACGGATGGGAAAACTTTTGGCCGAAAAACATCGAAATTTACAGAGTTATTTCATTTTTTGGCTCTTGTCTCCTAATCGGTGCGTTTTATGATCAAAAAAAATATTTTTAAATAAGATTAAATTGTCTACAATTTGAGCCCAATTGCGGCTCTGTAGGTTTAATAGATTCTGAGTTACGTTGAGTTACCTTTGAAAATTGGTACTTTTTTCCAAAAAGACCAAATTTTAAGTTTTGGCCGGCTTCGTGAGGAACACCGTCCGAAGGAGGGATCCTACGATGTAAGTCTTGGGAGATGAAGTTGTAGTAAACTTTGTGTTGAAACTTGTGTTTTTAGCAGTTTGATACAATAATTCGGAAACCGTTACTTTCAGCACATTTTATGTTCTATACGTTATTAAAGATAAGCAAAGGGGTTAGCGGGATAAGATAGGTCTGGCGGCCCCCACGGATTTAATTCAATCGACCCCAAAACCTTGAAAAGGGCCAAAAAAATTTTTTTGAGATTTTTCTGACCCCCTCCCCTGAAACCTCATAAGGGGAAAAACATGTTTTTTTGATATTTGAATTTTTTTCGAAAGTTCAAATTAATTTTTAAGTGGTTCCAACGCAAGTGTAGATGTGTAGATCTTCCTCGATTTTTTTCAGATTTTATTTTAATATAAAATTGAATGAAACATAGTTTGATATCCAAACAAAAGCGTAAATAATCGAAATTTTTCAGTAAAAACTCTATGTTATTTCGGTGCAGACTCAATGAAAAAAAACGGCCTAAATAGCACTGAAAGATTCACTCTTCCTCTTCGCTGATCACACTGAGGTCGCTGATCACGAATGTGATACATTTATAATTAGAAACACAATTTTGCATTTGACAGCTGTCAATTGTCAAAATATATTTTGACTTATACCATAATGAAGAGGAAGAGTAAATCTTTCAATGCTGTTTAGGCCGTTTTTTTTTCATTGAGTCTGCACCGAAATACCATAGAGTTTTTACTGACAAAACCCGATTTATACGTTTTTGTTTGGATATTAAGTTATGTTTCATTTAACTTTACATTAAAATAAAATCTGAAAAAATTAGAGGAATATCTACACATCCCAAACAATATTTTACTTGCGTTGGAACCGCTTAAAAATTAATTTGAACTCTCGAAAAAAAGGGAGGAGGGGGGTCGGAAAAAATCTCAATTTTTTTTTTTTTTTTTTTTTGGTCCTCTTGAAGGTTTTGGGGTCTATTGAATAAAATCCGTGGGAGCCGCCAGACCTATCTTATCCCGCTACCTCCTTTGCAATAAATTTGGTTCTATTCATAGTTATGCTCAGATAGTTTTATTGCTCAAATAGTTTTAAAACTGTGGAGGACGAAAAATTGGATAACTTGCGGTAAGTCACACTTATCTGTGAAAACACGTTTGTCGGTACTCTTTTGGCTGTTACTCCGAAACTATTTGTCTGATCTAATTTTTTTTTTTTTTTTTTAATCTGAAAATTGGTTAAATTCGCTGCCAAACCCTTGAATGAAAAAAGCTACATTTACTATCAGAATCCATAAATGAAATTTTGACCAAGTCCCGTAAATCATCCATGCCAGCACGCTGAGAACCCCGTACTATTGTTGAATTCTTATTTTTCGCCACGTTTCTCGTTATAACTTCAAAAATATTTGTCTGATCCAGAATTTATTTTTTCCATCTCAAAGCTGGTGAAATTTAGTATCAGATCCTATATATCGAATTTTTATTCAATTCCATGTTATACCCATTCCTGCACGCTAAAAACTGCTAACTTTTATAAAATTCAAGTTGTTTTTGGCATATTTTCTCTATAACTCCTAAAAAATTTGTCCAATCTCAAATTTCTTTTTTAAACCTTAAGGCTGATTAAATTTGCTATTTGATCCTATATATGAAATTAGGATTAAATTCCGTGAATCTCCTTCGTCAGCCCACTGAACATATCAGAACTATCATATTTTGCCAAACATACCCATTAAGCGTGCTAAAGCAGGAGATACAGGCAAAAAACTGAAATCACACCGAAAATTTCGTGGTTTTTCGGCCTCTGAAAGTTTTCCCATCCTTACGTATCAAACATGGAGCTCTCTTCAATTTTTTGCGACCTAATGCCCTTTTTTGGTACTAGGCCGCCAGCCTAACATAATATGGCAACAGTACAAATTCCTGACTTAAATCTGCGGAGGCTGAAAAGGAGGTGGACGAGGGATCTCCTAGTCTAATCCCTAATAATTTAGTATTACGCCTGGAGATTGTACCCCTGGGTGCTGACTCCCTCAGGCCTGATCATATCTGTTGTTTTAATGTAACCTCACATTCACTGGTTGTAAACAAATGTGTACAGTTTTTAATTTAATAATTTTTTTATTTTGAACCCCAAATATCGCAATATAATACAACCATTAAAGACAAATTTCCTAACCTATCGACTGGCGGTGATATATAGGTTCGGTGCTCCGGGGTGGCAACAAGATCACTAATTACCCCTCCCCCCCCCAACCGTAAGATTAATTAAACAGCATCCATTAATTAGGGCTTCTAACGAACCTATCGATCATCCCAACAAATCGATTCCATCTCCCTTCCCTTTTTGTCCTCCTTGTCATTTTTTTTTTTTTTTTGCTTTATTTCCAATATCCATCCGATGTGCGCTGGAATTTCAACGGAGAGAAAGGTCGGGAAAGCGATTTCGATATAAACCGTTTTATCCCGAACGGAATTTCCCATTATATTGGGAAAACTAAATTTCGGGTGGGAAATCGCAGCTGGGCCGTGTTGTCAGGGAAATAGGTTCTGGATAGTACTCCATCACTTCGTCCCGGAGCAAAATTAAAATTTCACAGGAATCCATTTCAACTGCCAACTGATTTGAGCTGTCTCGTTGCACAATATATTGATTTGAGTAACCAATAAAATTTTTAAACTATTTTTTTAAAATTATTATTTTAATAAAATAATGATATTAAAAAAACTATCTTCAACGTTGGGACATCAAAAAAGAGAAGGTTCTCAACTGGTCTGTATTATTTTTATTATTATTTTTTTTTTGTATGTTTGTTATTTTGTTGATTGTTTTTTTGATCCGTAGGCCATACTTCAGAAGTGGCCCCATAAAACGTTTATTGCAATTAACTCAGCGTTTAAAAAATAACAAATAAATGAAACGATTAACCCTTTGCACTCATTAGCTGGTTATAATCCGGCAAAATAAAAATGCAATTCCACTCAGATTATAAGTTCCACTTGTCTGGCACAGGACTCATAAGCAATGTTATATGTGTAACCTTCAGCTATGAAAATATTTCTCCAGGGTGACTAAATCTAAATTATTAACAAAAATAATTTACATTTAAGTCAACTCTCCATATGTCGAACTCTGATAAGCCGAATTCTTAACAAAATCTACGGTCCCAAGTACATTACAATCAAATTTCACTACAATAAGTCGTTTTCAGAAAATAAAACGTGAAAAATTGTGTAAATAAGTCGAACTGAAAATAGAGGACTTCTTGGACTTCCACCTCTATGAACTATAGAAAGTCATCGCCTCTATAACTCTAACTCAAATTCAAAGAATTTCATGTGTAATTTATTTCCTGTTTTCTGTCATTGTCGTTTACTTTTACTTGTGTGACGGTAATGAAGAAGTTGGGGGATCTTTAAAATTACCATATTTTTTCGAATTCTGTTTGTTTTGGTTGGCACCGACTATTTTTATTATTATTTACTATTTTATTTTTTATTTGAAGCGAAGTGACCAATAGTGATGTTATATATATGTATGATGCAATACGACCACCATTACCCATAATGTCTATCATAAGTCACAATAAACAGCTATGAATGATAAAAATGGATTGTTAGTATTAACCTGTACGGCTACATTAATATTAACTCTGATTAATATTAATTGTATATTATTATTATAATTGTATATTCTGAATATATAAAGAAGATCGGAATAACAGCTTTAAATGTTGTTTCCTTTGTTACAGGTGAGTGAATACAAGACATTAACTCACCTGTAACAAATGAAGCTATTAGATTACATCAGTTAATGAAGAGTCTTTACGATTTGGAAGCAATTGGTGTGTGTATGTGTGTGTGTGTGCGCGTGTGTGTAATCGCTAAACACTGATAGTTAATTTATAAAAATATATGAGTTATACCTAACATTAATACAATTTTTTTTATTTAAAACAGCGAAAACCTACTATTTTCTTATTTTTGTGCGTTGTGGATTCTTCTTTCAATGTCTTTGTCTAACGTTCCTGCATCACTCACCCAACTCCTTAGATATTTAATTAGAGCCTCAGGTTTTAGAACCCGTGAATCTACATAAAGGTATTCACTTTGGCTATTAAAGGCCATATATACCGTTTTCTCCTTGTTGACTCCTAGTCCCCAGCTTGAGAAACTAGTGGATTTGAATAGTTATGGAGTTTTCTATGAGAGAATTGATTGGGCTAAACCAGGATAAACATCAGGATTTTTATGGATTAGTTTTTTTTTTTTTTACATTGTAAGGAGCATTAAGGATATATAGAGTCCCAAAATTCAACTCCATATGAACAAATACGTCTAATCACTGTCATGTAAATGTTGAAGGATTCGTAAACGACGAGCAGTTTATTTTTGGACTTGTATTCCAAGTTAAACGTTTGACCAGATGGAGTGATAGGTAACGGATCTGTTCAACAGGGATTAGTGGAATATCATTAAAGGATACTGTAAGGCAGGAAGTTGTAGGTTTACGATGAAGGTAAAAAAAACTAAAGCATATTTTCACCGTTTTGACCCTGTTTCCTTTGCTTATCATTTCCTTAATGTTTTCTACTGTTTATTTATATCTACCATTATTGTAAGTTAATCATAACTTTTCCTATTCTTCTCTCTTTACCCAATCTGCCGGTGTTCCTCAAGGTATTATCCTAGGTTCTATCCTCTACACAGTGTATACAGCTGACATCCCAACTCATCCTACCACTGTCCTCTCCACTTACGCTGATGGCACATGTGTGTTATCAGTAAACAATGATCCCTTCATTGCCGCTCAAATACTTTTTTTTTTTAATTTATTGATATTTACATCTGTAAAGAATAATATACAAGTAAATGTGTTGATAGTGAATACAATGACATGTAAATAACTTGTGAAGAACTACTCACTAGTAGCACTTCATAAAATCTACACTTAAAGGTCTCTAGGCCATTTTCTTTTCAGACGCCTCGGAGGATTATCAGGGATGGAGGAGGAAGCAAGTTTGGAGACTAGTGGCTTGGAGTGGTTATGGAGCTTACTATGAAAGGATAGGTATCTGGTTTGGGCTAACTCAGCAACATATGGAACATTAAGGTCTTTATGGATAAGCTTATTGGTGACAAAGTAAGGGGCATTTAGGATTTTTCGAAGGATTTTGGATTGTAAGGATTGGATACGAGATGAATTGGATGGTTTAGTAGAGCCTCAAAGCTCAACTCCGTACGTCCAAATAGTTCTAATAACAGTCATGTAAATAAGTCTTTTGTAATGAATTGGGAGGTTTGATCGTTTGTCTAATAAATGTTGAAGTAGTCTGTAACGACAAAAAGTTTCTTGACGCTTTAGTCTTGTATGTGGATTCCAAGTAAGACTTTTGCAAATAAATCGTTCGCCTTTTACTTAAGATTTTTAAATTTTTATTTTATTTTATTTATTTTATTTTTTTTAAAGAGAAAGGAATACTATTCTAATCCCTGTTGTACAGATACCCTACCTGGGACTCCATTTGGACAAACGTCTTACTTTTAATCCACATACGAGACTAAAAAGACGAGAAACGGCCCGTCGTTATTAACTACACCAACATTTACTAGACTAACGTTCAAACCTTCCGATTTATTACAAAAGACTTATTTACATGAATGTTATCAGACCTATTTTGACGTATGGAGTTGAGCTTTGAGGCTCAACTAAACCTTCTAATTCTTCCTTTATCCAATCCTAACAATCCAAAATCCTTCGAAAAATACTCAATGCTCCTTACTTTGTTACAAATAAACTTATCCATAAAGATCTTAATGTATCATATGTTGTTGGTTTAGCCCAAACCAGATTCCTATCCTTTCATAGTAAGCTCCATAATTACTCAAATCCATTAGTATCTCAACTTGTTTCCCACTCCATTCCTGATAATCCTCCGAGGCGTCTGAAAAGAAGATGGCTTAGAGATCTTCTAGTGTAGAATTTTTAAATAAAGTGCTACTGATGAGTAGTTCTTTTCAAGTTTTAACTTGTTATTATAATCGTTGTCAATACATTTATTTGATGTATGTATTCTGTACAGTTGTAAATTTCAATAAAAAACATTATTGTAAAAGTTTGTGTGTACTTTACACGGGCGTAAACTGGGACGGGGGGCAGTGTAAAGGAGGGGTTTCGTTTACCCTTTATATACTGTTTCATTAGATTTATCTTCGGGATCCCTAGGCGGTCACACGTTACTTGCCGATACTCTGAGCTTGGGTGGCTATTTCCTAAATTTCGACGGCAATACTTTCTGGGTACTTTCATATTCCAATGTCTAAAAACCAAAAAACCCTTCCTATATTCTTGATTTATTAACTCTGCGTTCTTCTATCCACCACCTAAACACTAGATCCCAACCTTTTAACCTATATATACCCTCACATAAAACCGCTTCCTTTGACAAATCCTTCATCATTCGTGCTACCTCCTTCTGGAATTCCTTACCCAATTCTATTCGTAAATCAGCTTCCACAACCTCCTTTAAAAATAATCTATTCCTGTACCTTTTAGACAATCAATCTTCCGCAACGATGTCAATAATCAAATGAATACTTTTTTTTTTTTCTTTTTTTTTTTTTTTTTCTTTCCTCTCTTTCTTTTATACGTTCATATATATATATATATATATATATATATATGTGTATATATATATATATATATGTATATGTGTGTGTGTGTGTGTGTGTGTGTGTGTGTGTGTGTATATATATATATATGTAGGTGTATGTGTGTGTATATGTATATATATATATATATATATATATATATATATATATATATATATATATATATATATATACGATTGTATTTTATGTTATAATTATTATTTCATATATTTATTTATTTTTTTATTTCTTATTCAATTTAATTTTTTTTTTCCTGTAAAAAATGTATGCTTTAATTACTGGAACATTTAATTGGTAAATAATTGGCCAGACAATTGTACTTTTACCTGTGCATTATTTTTATTCTTAGGGGACAATAAGTCCCAGAATAAAGTTTATTTTTCATTTCATATACGAACAATTTTATTTGTAGATAGAGACATTTTTTTTTTAGTATTGGTTCAATCAGCATGGCTTCCATATTAATAGTCATACATAATTTCCCTTGTTGACTTCTAGTACTCAGCTTGAGTACACCTGGAGAAGTTTTCTCATGTATTCAGCATCCTCTGTATCTGACGCTTTTTTTTTTTTCCAATTTTTATTGCATATAATTAACAGCTATAGTCACAAACAAAATCCTTATTCTCTAGTCCTTTAATATAATGGTATAGATTTGGTTCAGAAAGAAAGTTTACTTTAATAAAAATTTAAAAGAAATATTAACTGTACTGTAATATAAAGTGTTTTTATTTTATCAATGTTTTTAATTAACTTCAAGGCCTGTTGTTCTAGACACAATCAATGTTCACCGAAGCAAACCAAATATCTCGATGAATAGTGTCAGTCGAGTTAATGAGAATCGATCGGTTTGTAGATTATCTATCTATCTTTGTAATGAAGATAATGTTTAGTTGGAAACCTTGCTCTCTGATATCCATTTCAATGTATATTACAAAGTTATTGACAGTTTTATGTTTATTAATAAACATATAATAAGTTATACAATATCTTTAAACAAATCTAATAATATAATTATATAATTGTATATAATAATAATAGCTGAAAGTACCCGTGCTCCGCTACGGTTTAATATCATTAGGATGTAGGACAACTTAAATTAGTAAAAGTTAAGCTTAACGTTGATAATTATTATTACTTAAATAAACCTAAAGAATTCCATTCTTATAATGATTTCAATAAGTAAATTTGACAATCTGCAAAAGTTAATTTTTTTCAATTTTAACAGTCCTCTAGTGATGGCTTCGGGTTGGCTCTCTTAATGTTTGTTAACCGCTTTTCTGCTAATGTTTTTCCAGGATAATTTTTCCTGAATTGTATGAGTACTGTTATTTTACCCCTCCGTAGAACCGATACAGGACAAACTACTTAGAAAATAACTGTTATTGTGCATCTAACATCTAATAAGAAACAATATATTAAGTTTCATTACGATCCGTAATGTAATTTCAAAGAATATCCAATGCGTTAGAAATCACTTTTTTCGAATTAGCTGCGATCCATGGCCGATTTTTTTAAAATCCTTTCTTAGCGAGCACCTACAGCCCTAGAGGAAGCTATATATACCAAATTTGATTCAAATCTGTTCAGTGGTTTCGTGTTGAATGAGTGAGCGGTATTTGAAAAATATATAGTAGATGGAGAAAAAGAGAATTGTACAGAAGTTGTAGATATTTTAATTTTACATATATGAAGATAATTATTAAGATAATGAAATGAAGATAATAATCGAAGGAATGAATGTTTCGGTAAAATTACAAAGCATAATCGCGGTCTTTGCACTTTGACCATGATCCCGAGTGAATTTTTTGAAAACCTTTCTTAGCGAGCACCCACGACCCTAGAGGAAGCTACATACCAAATTTTAATTCAAATTCGTTCGGTGGTTTCTGAGATTTCGTGATGAGTGAGTGGTGCATATTTGACGAATGTTTCGTAATCTCTAGGTTCAAGAAATTAAATTCAGAAAAGCTAGGTACAATTTGTTGAAAAACTATCTTCAAGTTTCCATAGAATGCGTTATCAACGGCGGAATATCCTTCCGCCATCTTAAAATCATTAAATATTCTAATGTTTAAAAATGTTATCCTTACGGACAACAATGGTGAAATATCCTTCCGCCATCTTAAAATCGTTAAATCTTGAATTATTTTAAAACAGTGGTGTGGTCTTAAGGCAACAATGGTGGAATATCCTTCGGATAACATAAAAACAGTTAAATCCAAGAATATTTCAACATATCATCCTTAAGGACGAAAGCTAATTATATATTTGTGTGTGTGTGGCCTAAAGATGTCCTTCCGCCATCTTAAACAGCTTCCTTAATGACAAAACTAATTCCAATTGTGGAAGCAGCCTAGGATATCTTTCGACCACGAAAAATCGTCAGATCCTAGCTGATCTTAAAAACAGTATCCATATAGCAGATTTGAATAATACAACAGGGGCCTGGTTGAGAAATGCCGATTTGAGAAGGATAATAATATAATATAATGTATATAATAATATAATTGTAACTCTCACCTATTAGGTAAGTCGAAGAGTGCTTAAATGAGGGGTGTAGAGTGCAGGAAATATGAACGAAATATGATATTTGGCTTCATAGCTTTGTTAGGAATAGTTAGAGGAGGAGTTCACATTTTTTGGTTTTTCGAATATAACTTATATTCGTGGATAACAGTGGACTCTAGAAAAATATGTTTTTGTTAAAAATTAAAGTGAACAAAATTTCCTATAAAATGATTTCTATACATATTTACCCAAATGTTAACGGTTTTCGAGATATACCTTATTAATTATCGATAATTTTCAAGAAAAAAGCAATTACCTCACTTTTTGTTAAACATTTTCTTCAATTGCCAGAAACATATACAGGGTGTTCGAGACATAGTGTAAAAAATGGGTAATACTGCATGCTAAACGGGGTAGAATGGCGCAGAAACGAGTTTCCTATCTCAATCTGTTGAGGAGATAGAATTTTTTTTGTTTTTATTTTTTAAAATCTTACGTACGTTCAAAGCTCCCAATTAATTACAAAAGACTTATATGCATGACTGTGATTAGACCTATCTGGACGTTCGGAGTTGAGCTTCGGGACTCCACTAAACCATCCAATTCATCTCGTATCCAATCCTTACAATCCCAAATCCTTAGAAAAATCCTAAATGCTCCTTACTTCTTCACAAACAAACTTATCCACAAAGATCTTAATATACCTTACGTTTCTGGCTAAGCTCAATCCCGATATCTATCCTTTCATAGCAAACTCCACAATCATTCAAACCCATTAGTATCACAACTTGCTTCTCATTCCATTCTAGAAATCCCTCCGAGGCGTCTGAAAAGAAGATGGCCTCGAGACCTTCTAATATAATTCATTATATAGAACTTTATAAGTGCTACCAATGGGTAGTGCTTTAAAAATAAGTGACGTGTCATTTTTATCGTTATCATCGTATTTACTTGTTGTATAATATATTTTTATATACAGTTGTAAATTTCAATTAAATAAATTTAAAAAATCTTACTTTTGAAAATTGGCAAATTTGGTTTAGCGTAAAAACAAAAAGGATGGTATTGTGTTGTTTCACATGAAATGTCCGTTTTCAAGGTAAAGGGATTTTAGTAAAAATACAATATGAAAACAATATAATTTTATTCGCAGTATTTACCTTCTTTTTCTACACATTTTTCCCAACGTGACAACAACTTTTTTTATCCCGGATTTGAAAAACACTGAGCTTTGAAGTGAAACAAAATCTGAAAACGCACTTTTGATTTCAGCATCATTTGCAAAAAATTTTTCCTCTGCAGAAGTTGTCTAAATTCCTGAAAAGGTGATAATCTGTTGGAGACAAGTCGGGAGAATATGGTGGGTGCGGAAGAACTTCGTACCCCAGCTCTTTCAATTTATGCATGGTAAGTTTTGAAACGTGGGGTCTAGCGTTGTCGTGCAGGAGTATAGGGCCCTTCCGATTTACCAATCCAGGTTGTTTTTTCAATAATTTTTCGTGCATTTGGCCAATTTCATTGCAGTAGGTTGTAGAGGTAATGGTCTCACCTCTAGGCAAAAAGGAATAATGTATGATTCCAGCCATGGACCACCATACGGTATCCCCAGTCGAAAACTTAGCAAACCAACGGCGAATGGTTCGTTCATTTACACTCCCTTCCCCAAACGCCTTACAGATGTTTCTAGCAGCCTCAGCTGCCGAACGACCTAGTTTAAACTCATAAAAAAATATTACACGAAAATCGCGTGTTTCCATGTTCATATTTGAAGGTATACTAAACAGTGTGTAATTGATTGGGAAGCTAATGTTTATAAAAAGGAAAGTAGAGGATTAGTAACTGCTTGATTATGATATGTGAACTTTGGAAGTAAACAACAGAGACTCGCAAAATCCTCTATGTATTTCAAATATTATAAAGTCGGACATTTCATGTGAAACAACCCAATATTTTCTTAATCAGCATTAAATTTTCTAAATGATGAGATAGGTCTAGTTATAACGCCTTTAGGGGGCCTTTTAACGCGCAAAACACAAAATATTTATACAACTTTATAAAATTATATTTATTACAACTTAAATTTTTAATAGTTTTTGAAAATTCCTCACTCCCCACTGGAGCACCTAGAAGCCGTCAAATTTCCCAAAAACCTGCGGAATTTAGTTAACTTTTTAGTGGTGTAACCCATGATACAATTGCACCTCACCTTTTGAGTCTAAAAGAAGTTATCCTGATGAAAAAGACGCTAGAGAATAAATACTTGATTGCTTCACGTACCTACTAGAAATAACTACTAGATTGAATAAATGAATTAGTTATTTTATCTCTTGTCCATATGTATGAGGGGTAAAGAGTTGTGAAGGTGGTAAGCCCTCTCTCCCCCCCCCCCACCCCTAAAAAAAGGTCATAAGAAGTTGTCCTCTCATTTCATGACTGCATCAATTGCCATTCGCCCTTCAGCCATGGACTTCACCACAAGTCCTGCTGAAAACAGCAGAGATTGGAACCCGAAGATTTGGGTATCGGTTCTTATACTCCCTCTGAGCTGTAACGCATTGCCATTGCAGAACCCGTAGACGAAAATCATATCTGCGTACTCACTTGTGGCGAAGTCCATGGCTGAAGAGTGAATAGCAATTGATGCAGTCATGAAATGAAAGGACAACTTCTTATGACCTTTGCACACAGTGGGATTATAATTGTTTACAAAGCTTAACTAAATAAATCCGGGGCGCGATAACATTAATTCCAATCAGAGCGTGAAATCATAGTCTGGGCTAATGAGTAGCAGGGCATTATGAAATGTCATTTTTCTGTTGGTGTATTTAATTTCCCAAATAATCCTAAATTGTTATTATTTATATTTATAAAAAATGAAAAAAAGTACGTTTATGTAACATTAGGTAATCAGCAAGAATTTGGGTCACTCTTTTTTTTTGGGGGGGGGGGGAGAGAGAGGGCTTGCCACCTTCACAACTCTTTACCCCTCATCCATATGGACAAGAGATAAAATAACTAATACTTTCATTCAATCTAGTAGTTTTTTCTAGTAGGTACGTTAAGCAATCAAGTATTTATTCTCTAGCATGTTTTTCATCAGAAAAACTTCTTTGAGACTCAAAAGGTGAAGTGCAATTGTATCATGGGTAACACCACTAAAAAGCAATCTAAATTTCGCAGTTTTTTTGGAAATTTGACGGCTTCTAGGTTCCTCTAGTAGGGAGTCAGCAATTTTCAAAAACTATTAAAAATTTAAATCTTAATAAAGGTTTTGTGTCTTGCGCGTTAAAAGGCCCCCTAAAACTTTAAAATAACTAGACCTATCTCATTATTTAGAGAATTTAATGCTGATTAAGAAAATACCATCCTTTTTGTTTCTACGCTAAAACAAAGTAGAGAAAACTGCCATTTTCTAGAAAAAAAGTAAGATTTTAAAAATAAAAACAACAAAAATTTTATCTCCTCAACAGATTGAGATAGTAAACTCGTTTCTGCGCCATTTTACCCCGTTTAGCATATGCAGTATTACTCAATTTTTTTTTTTGCAATATGTCTGGGACACCTTGCATATAAAGTCAAAGTAAATATAATGCTCTACGACTCTTGATACGGACATTTTTTTCTGAGAAACATGTTGAGGAAGTAACTAAAAGTAAAATTGTTTGACAAAAAATGAGGTAAAATAAGTTTTTTTCGAAAAATTACTGATTTTCAACAACGTATGGAAAACCGTTGGAAGTTCGACAAATATGTATAGAATAATTTTTATAGTAAATTTAACAAGCTTTAATTTTGATTTGTAAAATATTTTTGTAGATACCACCATTTTTGAGAATCATTCGAAAAACTCAAAAAATGGGACCTCCCCCCCACCGTTAGCTCACCCCCCTCCCCTGGACTTTTAGGATGTTTACCCTCTAACTACTCCTAACGAAGCTATGAAGTCAAAAATAATCGCTTATTCCTCTATTTACAAACACTCTATAATGTGTTTATTGACTAGACTAAGTCCCTTCAGCAGGACTTGTTCAGAGCTTCTCTTCCTACAATAAACAAATTTCCCAAAAATCTGCTAGGAAAATACTGAGAAGAAATTCATTATTTTCCTTTCACATTATTCATTTTACCCCTACCCCTTTCTTCATTTCTGAATTTAACTAATGGGGTGTATAAAAAAAAAAATGACCATTTTATCAAACTCCAGAGTTCAAAAGTCTGTAAATATCTTAATGCAATTTATTATTTACCATTACTTAATAATCGCTTTAGAGCATTCTCTAAGCTTCTTTACTAACATTGGACTTCTTCAAAAAAAGCCATAGTTCAGTTATTTATATCAAAGAAAGAAACACGAGAGTGTCCAAAGGAAGAAGGGCACCGGGCGGCCATTAATGGATATTGATGAGGTTCTGAAGGGAGCTGTTGAGTCAAATCCGTACTCGCGAACTTACCAGGGAGTGTGGTGTATCGAAAGATACACTTAGTCACCATCTTCTCTCCATGGGAAAGGTGAAAAAGACCTGTAGACTGGTCCCTCACCAACTTACTCCTCATCAATCAGCAGAAAAGTTTACAGAACTTAATGGGTTTGAACTCCTGCCTCATCCACCATATAGTCCAGATCTCGCACCTTCGGATTTCTACTTGTTTCCATCCATGGCCCATTTTCTTCAAGGGAAAAAATTTGATAATTTTGCGGAAGTTAAAAATGCTGTCCAACTTTGGCAGCCATCCCAAGGAATGGTATCAGCGTGGCATCGAGAAATTGGTTAGCAGATGGGTAATGACGGTAGATAACAATGAACTATAGTTTGAGTATTAATTGTATTTTATATCAAAGAAATAATAATACAAATATTCGTTTAAGAAACGGTCATTATTTTTTTTATACACCTCATTATTATGTGACACAGTACCTTTGAAGCAAAACTATGCTAGCAGTACAGGAAAATTAGCATCGAACCATGAACTCCATATCAAAATATCTGGCTGCTGGAAATTGTTCACCACACTTAGCTCTAAATGTGGTAAATCGATTTCCTCGAAATAGTGTCGGGTTTGGGTGGGGGAAGGAAGCGTTGAAAATTGTATGTTTTTAGCTGTTTGACTAATTAACTCGGAAACCGTTACTTTTAAGCACATTTTGTGTTATATACATTACTAGCATCCCCCGTTGTAACTTCGCCCGCTTCCATAAGTAAAGAAATTAGTTAACTTTAACTAATTATTGAACTTTTATTTCTTCATCAATATAAATATTGTATTGAACAATGCGATTGAGCATTATTTCTTCAATGATATTTCCAACCATAGCAGTAATTTTTTAACCTGTTTAAAATTGCACAGATTAGGTGTTTGAAGGTTACCATTAATTTGACGTACAATTTTTAATTTTAATGTATGAGTTGGTGATCCAGACGGACATAGAATACTAAGAAACTGTTGCGGATAATGGACTGCTGTTTATCAAAAAGCAAAGGATCTACATTTTGGTTTAAATTTGGCAGAAAAAATTTTATCGATTTCATCTGGTTGGATTTTAATATCTAACCTTATAAGCTGATGACAGTTTGACAAACCAACTCAAAACTGGTTAAATTTTAATTAAATCCTGTGAAATACCCTTGCACCAGACTAAAAACCGCGTGCTATTGTGAAATCCAAGTTTTTAATTTTTTGAAATCAGGGACATTTTTCGCTATAACTCCAAAACAACTTGTCATTTTCTAAATTTCTTTTTTCCATCCACAACCTTATCAAATTTATTATTAGATCACTTGAGGTACGCATGATGATATAGAAGGATCAATACAATTAGGATTGATGAATTAAATGTCACTTCTATTGAGATTATTTTATTTGAAAACTAGTTTCGAATGCTAAACATTCGAAATTTTGCTAAACATTAGAATGCTAAATGAACGAAATTTTAACAAAGAAATACAAACGATTCACACTATAGCTAACAACAACGGATACAGTAAAACCACAATCGATAATATTTTAAGAAAAGAAATACATAAAAAAAAAACTATGAATAATATATACAAAACACCCCCAGAGGATAAAGCTACCCCTAAAAAATATATTTTGATACCATACTACGGCCCAATATCCACTAAAGTCGGGAAAGAATTAAAAAAATTAGGTTTAAACCCTGCATTTAAAATAGATAAGCCATTGTCATCATACTTCCCTTCACCGAAGGACAAAATAGACCCTTTCCAAAAAAGCGGCGTATACGAATTAAAATGTAATGACTGTGAAGCAAAATACACGGGAAAAAACCGGACGATCAGTAAATCAAAGAGTAAATGAACATATAAGAGCATACACTAATAAAACGCAAAATTCCAATTTCGCTATCTATCTAAATGAAAATAACCACAAATTTAATAAAGACTCGGGAGTAAAAATATTACATCAAGTAGAAAATAGCCTAAAATTAAATACTTTTGAATCACTAGAAATAATAAAATCGTTTAAAACCGATCCAGATTTTTGTTTAAATGATCAGATTAGCCCCATATCACATATCCAATAGCCCCATTTTAAATTTGTTTCCCATAGGAACGGAAAAACCCAATGAGTCATAAGGGAAACCCCGTTGTAAATCTAAAACTTAACCTACCTGCCCCCTTTTACTTCTCACAAATTCAGTGTTTTAGTTACCTCGAAGGTGAGTGCCTATGCTTGATTTCTTGTCTTATCTTTTTAAAAAACTTTAGTATATATAATCTATGTAACATAGTACTGATGTGTTGAAAAATTTTATTGTATGTTTTAGAACTGAAGATGGATGTTTAGTATTCGAAACTAGTTTTCAAATAAAATAATCTCAATAGAAGTGGCATTTAATTCATCAATCCTAATTATTATTAGATCCTATATACGAAGTTTTAATTCAATTCTATAAAACATCCCACTGATCATATTAACATTGTCATATTTTATCAAAACAAACACATTTAGTATTCTTGTATGGGTATTTTTTGGGGGGTTTTAATTAAATTTAATATTTAGGACCTAATAGTAGAATTTTGGATTTATAGCGCGGAAAGTGCCGAAAAAACGAGGACAAAAATACGGTCTTCTCAGCTTCCTAGCATGGATGTTTAAAGGAACTTGATAAAAATTTCATATATTGATTCGGATAGTAAAAGTAACCAGCTTTTAGATACAAAAAAAAAGATGGATCGGAAAAAAAAAAAAAAAAAACCTGATAAGGAAACTGTCGGCAAATATTCTATTGGAAATACACCAACAGAGCTAGATCGTGTAAAAAACGTTATACCAAAGAAGGAAAGAACCCTAGCCAAAAAAGACATATGCATATCAAAAAGACTCGTGTTACATAAATAAGAAACGATTTATAGTCTCAATTTGTAAATCCAATCCACTTTGAAGTGGCCATTGTACTCGCTCTACAGGCTACTTACGTAACTAATGGTGAGGGGGGGGGGGGGAGATTAAAGCTAGGCCATCATAGCGTGTATACCCTTCAGTGGGTCATTAATAAGCTGACTTGCAATCGATATCTTACAATCGATATCGCCTCCGTCCATAGCAAAGTCTCCATTACGCTGCCCCAACAGGCATTTTTTTAATTACGGAGATCAAAGAAAACATGTCCTTTGTAAAGAACCAAGTTCTGGAGAGAATATTTAGAAGTTTTTAACCTTGTTTGTATTGTAGTGGTAGCTACTAAGCATAACAATGTTAGTTTTAATAATTTTTTTTTTTTTTGTCTTTAACGGACTACTTTTATGTGTTGCGATGGCAACCAGTTTTGTATATAGTTGCTAATAATGTTTTAATTGTAACCTTCCCAGTTTGGTTGTTATCATTATAAAATAAAGTGTTTATATTTTGTGTTAAATTTTTTTTAACACGTAGTTTTTACTAACCTTCTGGTTTACCTTAAAAATAATCATTCTCGACAGTATCACTTTGGTTATTTATATAAGGATAAGATGGCATATTGAAGTAAAATTTCGACTAATTATAAAATATAATCGAAACTTTAGATAAGTGATGTGTCAGTACCAAAACTGTTCGACTTTCGATTCTCGATGCTGCTATGTCCAGCTCTCTGTGGAGTCAGGATCAGCATTAATCTAAATAAGGGGTGCCAGTCAGGACTTGATTATCTGTCAAAATATAAATAAGTATTTTTTATATAACTAATTAATTAAATTTATATAATATCTTCTCCACAAGGTTAGCGTGGGGTCAATAATTAAGATGTGTTAATTATAAAGAAGAAGAATCAAAATAAATTAATTATATGAGTGACAAATGGTAAATGAATTTGACGATTGAATCGAAACAACATATGAGGTGCCTAATTGAAAAAAGTAGCAAATCCACAGAAAATCGAAAATGAGTTTTATATACCGTTCGAACCAGCTCCTTGCCACGCAGAAGACTGACTAGGTTTTAGGTTTGAAAACGAAGGAAAAACTGTTCAAATTTAAAATTAAAAATGACGTACTGTAGCAAAAGGGAGTAAAACCATGCTTATCACAGTACCAAAAGGGAATATCTCACAATATGGCTGCCATATTATGCATATTATTTGTCAGATTTAGGAGACACAAACGAGGTGGAAGGAGGGATCGTAATTCCTGTTGACTAGTGCATTTTTTAAATTATATATCATTTTTTTTTGTTTGTTAAACTAAACTAATAAATGTTTTTAAACATTATAAAACAGTTTTTAGATAGCTATTTGTTTTGAATTTTTAAGTTAGCTACTAAAAAACACAGTCAATAATATTTTGATACTACTATGTAGTTCAATACTTTATTGTTGTTATTTTGTTCCTCAATACTCTAAAACATATTCGCATTTATGTATACAAATATTTTCTAATGATAAAGTGTATGATAAATTTTCAAAGAGGTTTTACTAAAAGCCTGTCTAGAAGTAAGAGATGAGGAATAATAATAATTTGTTTATGAAAATGTGTATTGTGATTACAAAGACTAGTCCATGTATGTACATATATCGTTTATTACTTTACTGTCCGTTTTTATTGTTCACCAAGCTAGTAAGTAACATTTTTGAATGTAAAATAATTTATTTTCCATCAGTTCAATTCCATAAATTATCTCAACACTTGTATTTATTTCATTATCAAAATGTAGCAAGTCTCAAACTGTTGCAGAACGCTGAAAGTACAGAAGAAAAAACAATTAAGAAAAAAAAAACTGGTCAACAGGGGCCCTAATTACGCTTGCCCAACTAAAACCTTCTATTTTTCTGCTAATTATACAAGAAAAATTACGTTCATATCAATTGGGCATCTTATTACTATGGTTTTTGGCTTCTGGTGAAAAATTTAGAAATCTGGTTTTGCTACGATTTGCAATTGGACGCCTTATATATTCAATTAAAGGTTGAAATAAGAATCAATGGTTAATTTAAAAACTTATATGGTAACAAATAAACTTAACCTAGACTTATCTTAATCTGAGGGAGATGCTGTGATGTGGGTAAGGCGTCATCGGCGGAAGTGGAAGTCTTCGGTGAGGTGTCATCTGGAGATTACGTCTAATCGGCTACATCGTGATAAGGGCTGGCCTGCCAGGGAGACAAGGCCAGACCCAAGATCTCCAGGAACGAGCTCCGAAGAAACAAAACAGGACAAGACCCCAATAATACAAAATATAAATAAATAAACAATAATACTCCTCCGGCCTTTTTTGAAGAGTAGGCTCCACACCCTGTACTTGGGACACGCCCACCGACTTTAAAGTTTTTTGAAGTTTAGAAAAACTTAAAATATCATGTCTACCCCAAATATTACACGGCAAGGGATAGGCAGGTAGAGAAACGGTCCTTTGTTGTATTGTTTCTCTACCTTGTATTGTCCCAACAAAGGGTGTGAATTCCCCGATCACCCGTGAGAGGCTGTGAAAGGGCTAGCTATTGTGCAACACGCGAATATTATGTTTGATAAATTAAAACCTATAGGTTTGGTACATAGCAATGCCTATACCCAGTGAGTGTAGAATTAACTAGAGGTGCCTTCCCGTAGCAGGTAGGCGGGTGGAGATGTTTTCCTGTTACCCCCCCACCACGGTTCCACTTATCTTAGGAGGGGCTCTTACGGAGAATTGAATTTCTACTCGTTTCTTATTAATAGGGCGTATAAAAAAAAAAAAAAAAAAAAAAAATGACCGTTTTATCAAATTCCAGAGTTCAAAAGTCTGTAAATATCTTAATGCAAGAGTTCTTTGGCAGCCATCCCAAGGAATGGTATCAGCGTGGTATCGAGCAATTGGCTAGCAGATGGGTAATGACGGCAGATAACAATGGTCTATACTTTGAGTATTAATTGTATTTTGTATCAAAGAAATAATAATTAGAATATTTTTTTCAAAAACGGTCTTTTTTTTTTTTTTTTTTTATACATCCCATTATTATTATAGTTTTTGTTTTTCTACCTATTGTATTAGTTTCTACCGTTTTATTGTTATAATTATGAATAGAATTTTTACTATTATAATTAAACAGAAAACGGGAAAGGTGAAGCATATAATAAAACATTTCTTGGTGTATGAGAATAGAATTTATAAGTCGATGTTTTATTGGCCTTTGAAGTACGAGGTCTGTTCAAAAGAAAAGGTGAATTTTAAATTTTAGCGGGCTGTGTTCATTCGGTTACCGAATTTGTTTTTTGTTATGTTGGTACACATGTCGTCATCCCAGAATTATCTTGTTTTAAGTACATTTTTAGGGTATATAGAGTTATATACACCAAAAATTTAGAAAAAAAAAATCTTGTTCTATATCAATTTAAATAACAGTATTATCTTAGCCCATAATCGAGTATTCAGTAAATAAATGTTCTATAACCCAAGTTTTGTGTCTACTTTAAAGAATTATCTTGTTCTGTTTATAGCTTGAGCAATTATAGTGTTCTATAGACCGTTCATTTTGTTCTATATCCATAAAATAAACCAGAAAGAACTCCAAAGTCAGGGAAGGCAAAACCGAAAGAGATAAAATAAATTATAAACTTACACTTTATTTACATTTGCTTATTTTTTTTACTCCTTTATTACTTTTTTTGTAATAATAAAATTTATATAAAATAAAAGAGCTTTTATTACAATACAATGTCCCAATTATTAAAAAGAAATTAGTTCAAAGGGATATATAACAATTTATTGATCTAAAAATGTTCCATATCCCATATTTCCATGGAGTTATAGTACTATGGAGAGGCCCTTTCCGTAGACCAAAACACTAACCGGCCACGCCCACTATGCCCAACTGGCGACTTGTATTATATATGGACTAGGGCAATTGAAAGGGTTCTTAATAAATAAAATAAGTAAATCACTACAGTAAATAAATCACTAAAATAAAATAACAGCAGTATAAAGCTTAGGAAACCAAAATTTGAACTGATAAGAGGTTTTGGGAAATGAGATTTGAAGTTTATCGAATAAAGAGTGAGATTTGAATAAATCTCATCTCCCAAAACAAAGGTTTAGATAAGGGATATAGCACAACATTATTCTGGGATGACAATGTGTTAGTCATATGTTGGCATTATCAGCCAATTTGGATCGGAATTGTCAAGAAAAAACGATCAAACGATCGGAATTGTGGAGAAAAAAAAAATCATGGATTCTGCATCACGATAATGGCCAAAAACATCACCCTAATCATGCCTCAACCACCTTATACATCGGATTTGGCTCCCGGCGCCTTTTTCCTATTCCCAAAACTGAAAAGACCAATGAAAGGAAAGCGTTTTGCCGCAATTGATGAGATATAGTCAGAATCAAAGAACACACACAAACGTGACTAACCTTTTCAGTTGTCAACAACAAACTACAAATGAACAGGGTTTCTAGAAAGGAAAGCGTTTTGCCGCAATTGATGAGATATAGTCAGAATCAAAGAACACACACAAACGTGACTAACCTTTTCAGTTGTCAACAACAAACTACAAATCCGAATTAGGCTGATAACGCCAATATATGACTAGCGCATGTGTACCAACATAACAAAAAAAAATTCGATAATCGAATTTTACACAGCCCGCGAAAATTAAAAAATTCACCTTTTCTTTTGAACAAACCTCGTATATAATCTTTTTTCAGTTTCGATCTTATTTTTTGTTTCTCAATTTCTTCATGTTTATCCTCTAAAAATTTTTAAAATTCCTTACGTGGTTTCAACAAGATGGGGCCATTCGCCATACATCAAATCAAGCAATGGAAGCTGTTAACGAATTATTCCCTATTAGGTCATTTCACGTAGGGGTAACATCACCTGGCCTCCCAGAAGCCCCGACGTTAGTCCACTTGACTATTTTGCATGGGGATACCTTAAAAGTAATGTCTATGAGAATAATCCGACGAATCTGCCGCAATTGAAGCAAAACATGAGGTCAGAAATGGCAGCAATATCGAGAGCTATGTGTCAGCATGTGATCCCCAATCTTCGATCCCGATTAGAAGAGTGCCAGCAGCATAACGGTCACCATTAGATAACATAATATTTTCCAAATAATTTTCCATTTTATTTTGTAATAATTAAAAATAAACCTTTTTTTTTTTGTTATTTAAGTAGTTTTTGTTTTATCGAAGTAACTAATACCCGATACTCTTTTTGGACACCCTGTTCATGTATAGCCTTTTAATGTTTTGTTTCTCCTTATTATTATTTTTACAGTTTCTATAAATCTTTATTAATTCTAGTGATGCTTTTACTCTCCTCATGGTCCTGATTAGAATCGTTACATATCCTTATCTAAATTAAACTGGAAGCAGCACTCAACCGTGGGGACTGGCGATCAATGCTCGAGCAAGCCAAGTCTCTACTATCAGGAATGTAGTGCTATGTTAACAATAATAATATAACCTTATGTATAATCTTATTTTGGCTTTAGGCAGCCCACGGAATAAATCTCGGCTTTCGCACTGTTACTAAAATATATTGTTGAATTTTAGGATGAGCAGTTCTCCCTCCATTGGTCGGAGTAAAACAAAAATAAGAAATTGTAAATAGCCTTCTCTATTACTTCAACAATCCAATGTATTATTTTTTTTCTCCCCTTTTAACCTGCTACTATGGGAACCATCAACATTGAACTTTTTATTGCTACTAAAAATAACCCCCTAAGTTAGCTCCCCCGACAATGTTTACAACAACATGACAGTTCTGCTGAAAGTGATTTTTTTGTTGTTGTTTTCTTACAATTTTATGACTTTTTTATATCTGCTTTCAACTGAATTGAATCGTCCCTGAACGAGAACAGAATAATCAAAGGTTTTTTTTTTTAAATTTATATTTATATTTTATTTGACAATTACAATGTACAGATAATATTATAAAAATGCATCTAGTAAATGAGATTTTTTTTTCTCCCTTCGTTGCTTTTTAAGGCATACGGGGTTTCGGCAGCAAAACATATTTTTAAATATTTACGGGTCAATTTTTTTTTTTGTTTGTTTTTTTTAATATTAATATGTTAATTTTTCCAACACAGCCTCCAAAAACAGATAAAGAATACATGGATAAGGATGGTAAAGGAGGATATGAGGGTGGCAAATGTGCATTGGAATTCAATGTGGGACAGAGACCAATTTCGGACAGTGGTCAACAGGATTAAATTTCCGGAAATGGCTAAGACACAAGTTAACAGACGATGGTCAGATGAAAGAAGAAAGCATCAGGCAGAGGTAATGAAGAGATATTGGAGAGAGAGTAAGAGCAAGGAATGAATTGTTGTTGTCCGAACTCGTAAGAAGAAGAAGAATATGTTAATTGCTTGTAAAGCAACTGGGTCATTTTCAAATAAATGGCAATTTAGCTTTCCAGAAAACCCAAAAATCCTCAAAAAAAAAAGTTACTTATTCATGTTCTGTGGCATACTATGATGTTGCCAAACTACTTGAGAACATATACCTGAGTTGGTTCGTCAAAGTTTAGCTTCCTTGATTTTTAATGATTTTTAAAATAAATAAAACCTTTAATAATTTGACATACGTAACCGGGTTTGTAAGTTGTCAGCAATATGATTTTTATTCAGCTTTTGGTAAAGGATTCTAAAGGTTTCTAATTTAAAGTGATTTCCCAGGAAGAGCAATAGTAATAAATTTTGTGTGAAAAAAAAATTCAAAAAATTTAACGCACTTTACTACTCGTAATTTTTTTTTCACTTTGTTAAAACGTTTATGGATTTTATTATTCCCCCCCCCCCCAAAGTTATTAACATCTGTTAAGAATGTCTAGACCCTTTCAATAATCCTTCATTACCAAAAAATTATTATTAACTGATTAATTTATTTATTTTTAATTGTTGGTAACGTATGTCAAAAATATATTCACACTTAATGGTGACTTAGAGAAACATGTTGAAAAATTGTATTTTAAAAAAAGTCTTTATATGTTTTAAAAGTATATATTATATGTTTTATCAACAACATTACAAAATGCTAGGACCTAATTTTCATTTCTAGCTATCACAGTCTTTTCTATTGTATATGTATATACTAAGAGGGAAAAAAAAGAAAAAGCTTTATTTCATAATTTCTTTTTTTTTTTTTTTTTTTTTTTACCATAAATTTAACAAATGGAACCATAAATTAACGTAGGTTACAAAAATTTTAACACACGTTACCATAACTGTAACGTAGGTCAACAGTAACGTATGTCAAATATTAGGAATTTCAATTGGAAAAAGATTATTTAACTACAATTATTTTAAAAATATAATGGCATTGAAACATTTGAAATGTAGAAAACTACGAACTGTAAAAAGTTAGATTGGAAGTGCTGAATTCAATGTGAGAAAACAATGGTAACGTATGTCAAAATGAATTAAGGCACTCACTATTTTTGAGAATCGATGTCGTCTTACTTTGGTTAATACAGCGACCTGGGCCCTTGGTTGGGAATGGTTACAATACATAGTCTGGAGGGTGTTAGAACGCTATTCCGACTCCCCTAGCTCCAGAACCCACTCTTCAACACCCGGTCACGGACATCAAATGAATGAATACTGAAATTCTCGGACACAAACAAAATCTTTTCTCAAGCCCCCAACATTTAATATTTTCAAAAGAAAGTTCAATATTCAATTAATATACACATACCTAACCAAGATATAAAAAAGGAAATAAAATGAAAACAAACTCCTATACTCTTTGTGAAGGTTAGAAGTTGAAAACTTGAACTATGGACAGTAACGTACTTCAAAATTTTTAATAATTTATTTTGTTTTTTCTTTATCAAACATTTGAATTTGAAGTTTTAAGGCCTACATTAATTTAAAAAAAATGAACTCGACAAGATAAAATTAACAATAGTTAAATACTGGTTGTATGTTTTTTTTTTACAGCCATTCAAAGTGCTGGGACAAAAAATTGCCATTTTATTTGAAAATAACCCAACTACCCATTGATAGCACTTTAATAAAAGTTTTATATAAGAAGTTCCTGAGGCAAACTTCTTTTCAGATCCTCAGAAGACTATCTGGAATATAGTCTTCCCATTTGAGGGGAGTTGCCTAAGGATATTGTTACCTATCTGTAGATATAAGGCATAATGTAACTTAAAACCCATTTCATGAGGACAATCAATGATACTTCAATACAATGACACATCAAGACTATAAAAGAGGTTTGTGAATGATGGAAAAGAGAAGTGGAAAGGATAGGACTCTCCACAAATGAAGAAAACATGGTAATTATGGTTCCAAAGAAGAAAATTCCCCTAAATCAGCCAAAACACTATGTTTTTTTTATATATATATCAATTTATTGAAATTTACAACTATACAAATATGTACATCTAGTAAATTAGCTGATAACGATTACAATGACACGTAACAACTTAAAAAGAACTACTCATCAGTAGCACTTCAATAAAATTTTACACTAAAAGATCTCAAGGTCATCTTCTTTTCAGACGCCTCGGACGATTATCGGGAATGGAGTGGGAAGCAAGTTGAGAAACTAATTTGATTTGAGTGGTTATGGAGCTTACTATGAAAGGATAGGTATCTGGTTTGGGCTAACTTAGCAACATACGGAACATTAAGGTCTTTATAGATAAGCTTATTGGTGACAAAGTAAGGGGCATTTAGGATTTTTCGAAGGATTTTGGATTGTAAGGATTGGATATGAGATGAATTGGATGGTTTAGTAGAGCCCCAAAGCTCAACTCCGTACGTACAAATAGATCTAATAACAGTTATGTAAATAAGTCTTTTCTAATGAATTGGGAGGTTTGATCGTTTGTCTAGTAAATGTTGAAGTAGTCTGTAACTAAAATACTATGTAGTGGGAAAATATTCATTCCAGCGTGTACCCAGCTATAAGTATCTTTACTCTTTAGTAAATGATAGTTTAAAAGAAGAGGATGAAATAAAGCATTTTTTCTTCTAAGAAGTTTAATCTGCAGCAAACTGTTAAGCCGTGGTACAATAAGTAATTCTGTACAAATCTTTCATCTGACCTGGGCAACGTGGACATCACACAAAATCTCAGCTGAAAAGATTGACCATTTTGAGAGGATAGTCTTACGACAAATTCTGGGCCCAACCAGAGAAGAAGGAGCATATCAACTTAGGAGGAACTAAAAATAGGAAGCGCGTTTTAGGGAAATGCGTAAATTGCATATCTTCGAAAGTGGTCGAATAGAAGTTAGGACCACGCCTGTATTCATCAACAATCAATGGATCTTATCAAGAGGCCATTTTAATCTGAAATATCACCTAATTAGCATCAGCTGGTTTAATAAATGTAGGAACGTTGCATAGTTACCTAAGACCGGTAGCCATAGTAACCAACTTCTAAATCACACATTTACTTGTACGTATTCTGAATATCAATATATAATCATGACCTTAGGATTTTTTAAAGGGAGTAAAAAATCCTTAGCTATGCCGTCCTTCGGAAGGGACGTAAAATGGGGGTCCCGAGCCTGTGTGATGTCAGGTACTCGTTAAAGATCCCTATCCTAATTATACCTGGATAGGCAAAATTTAGGACTCCCACCGTAGCATCGTCCGATTAGCCATAGCAGCATAAAGTGACGTTAAACGAAATAAACAAACAAACAAACAATATATAATTATTATAAAAAAAAGTTTCATTCATTGTAATTTATCCTTAAAAACTAATTTCAGTAATAGCAGATTAAAATTAATTGTTGAGTTAGTTGAGTAATTGATTAATTGTTAAAGTAGTGAGTAGGATTTAGAAATTGGTTACTATGGCTACCGGCGCTTAGTGACTACGCAACGTTCCTACATTTACTAAACCAGCTGATGCTAATTAGGTGACATTTCAGATTAAAATGGCCTTTTGATAAGATTCATTGATTGTTGATAAATACAGGCGTGGTCGAAAAGAAGTTAGGACCACGCCTGTATTCCTAACTTCTTCCGAAGATATGCAACTTATGATATTAAATACAAGTAAATTATTGGTTATATAACAATTATTCATTTATATTTACAACTGTTTACAATATATACAAGTAAATATGTGAAATAAGATAACAATGGCATGCCAATAAGAACTACTCATTAGTAGCACTTCAATAATATTTCTACATTAGAAGGTCTTTTGGTCATCTTCTTTTCAGACGCCTCGGAGGATTATCAGGAATGGAGTGGGAAGCAAGTTGAGAAACTAACGGATTTGAGTGATTACGGAGTTTACTATGAAAAGACAGGTATCCGAACTGGTCTTATTCAGCAACAAAGGGAAAATTAAGATCTTTACGGATTAATTTGTTGGTGACTAAGTATGGAGCATTGAGTATTTTTCGATGGATTTTAATAGTCCAGTCAATAAAGGATTATAGAGTGCATTGTCTGTAATCCAAGGTTTTTCTTCGGAAACATGTTCAGGGTAGTGAGAAAGTAAACGTACTAAATGTCCTAGAGATTTCGGTCCTGAGAACAGAAAGGTCCCTTTTTAGACTTAGCCAGAGATATCCACTTAAGCTTTGGAATGGTGTGGGCCATACTAAAACAACACCGTGTGAGGCCGTACAGCATTTCACTTCATCAGGCTCTAACTCCCCAAGATGCTGAGAGACTGAGGCTAAGGTTCTGTCATTAAGTGGGTATCCCTGGCTATGCCTCGAATGCTCCGATGAGGATACGCTTCCACCTCAGCCAGTACATAAATGATATTAGTTTCATCACGGGCTTGTCGACGATTTGAGTCTCTCGGGGGAAAACTTCCAAGTTGACCTGTTCTCGCCGCTTATCGCACCAGTCGCGGGAAGGCCTTAATTTCATATTTTTGTTCAAAGTTTATTTTATTTTTGCAATACGAGTTTTATTTTATTAAAATTTTTTTTCGCGATTTGCGGCGAAACGGTACCCCGGATAAAAAGATTTACCGGTATAAAATCGATTCAAAATTGAATTTTCTATCGAAATCTGTCGTACAAAATATCACATCACATTGGGAATTCCAAAGTTAGGGTCGCTGAAGAAGAACAGGAAAAGGTTAGAGAGCAGGCTATTACCTGAAATGAAACTTTATTTGACACAGTTAAGGCCCTGAGAGTTTCGTTTCAAAATTTCAAAAACTGTGGGAAAAAAAAAAAAGGTGGCTATCGAATATTGAACACCCTATATACACATTTTGTATGTACTGTACCGTATCTGAGATATTGTATTGACTTTTGTCGTACAATGAACGTTTTAGAAGATATGGAGGGACGTTTAAGAAAAAGTGAATTGAAATTTTTTTTTCTTGAAAACGTTCACATTTGCCCAGCGTATATCTCGGAAACGGTACACAATATGAAAAATGTGTATATAATAAAAGTTGTAGAGAATTCGATTAACATTAATTTAGTAAATAGTCATGTTTTACATATGCACCGTTTTCGAGATATGAGCACAAAACCAAAAAATAGGATCTTCCACCCACCCCACCCCCTACCTGTCCCCAGGGACGAAAATCCAGGACTTCTAGTATGTTTACTTTCTAACTACTCTAAACATGTTTCAGAAGAAAAACCTTGGATTACAGAAAACGCACTTGACAACCAACTTCAGGCCTTCATTGACTGGAATATTAAGGATTGCAAACGAGATGAATTGAATGGCGTAGTGGAGCTCCAGATCTGTACTCCGAACGACCAAATAGGTCTAATATCTAATTGATTAAGATGACTCTTTTGTAATTAATCGGAAGTTTTGAACATCCGTCTAGTCAAGAAACTTTTTTACTTAAACCCAGGAAAATTTTACTTTGTTTTTATGCCATACTTTGCTCTTTATAAGTAGATTATTCTTTGTTATTTTTCTTGTTGATTTAATCAAAGCGAAAACTCTCTTTTTAATTTTGAACTGAATGAATATATTTTTGTTTTTTTATTTTAATAAACTGTATTATCAATCCTATGTATATTTCATATTATGTTCTAACTGATTTACCTCATTATATAATTTTAGTGCAAAATAATATAAAAAGCTGATAACATTTGTAGAGAGGCACGTGTGTTTACCACGTTCTAGGAAGACTTACACGCACGCGCCTGCGCAGTTCTCTAACTAAGGTTCGATTTCAGTCGTCTCATCTCTTGTCCCTTCATAAAACATTTAATAAATTTAGATTAAATAATTTAACGGATTCTATAATTCTTATCAATTGCATTTTAAAAACATAAATATATTATTAACTCGATCCCTCGCCGCGGCTTCGCCCTGCTTCATAAGAAAAAACATAGACAATGTTGACTAATAATTGAAATTATAATTGTTTATCAATTAAAATATTTTATTTAAGTATGCAATTGAGCATCATTTGGTATTTATTTATAGCATTCATATTTTCAATTATAGCAGTCATTTTTACCCTGATTAAATTTGCACCGATTAAGAGTTTAAATACTACGTATAAGCATAAGGCCAATTTTCAACCGATTTCAAAAAAGAGGTTCTCAACTCGTCAGTATTTTTATTTTTTATTTATTGAGTTATTTATTTTTTTTTTTTATGATAAGCGATTACTCCGTCAATTCTGAATCAATTTTAATGATTCTTTTTTAGATCGGTAGGGCATACTTCAGAGGTGGTCCCATAAGAAATATTTTGAAATCAACTAAGCACTTTTTAAGAAAAACAATTAACAAAAATCACTATTACATCTTATTTCTGTATCAATGATTTTATATGTATGTACAAACAACATTCACATACCCATTAATGAAAAATATACGTAATGGTTTCAACTCCTATTTTGTGTTCAATTTTCCCATTTGCATGAAGATAAGTGGAATAATAACCTCGATAAGTCTTTGTACAGTAAGTCCAACTATTTTTCAGGGTAGGTTGAAGATCGATAATTGACTGTATAAACAAAAATACACTCACCACTAAAAAGGGAAAAAAAACAAAAATAATTTTTAGAAAAAAAAAAAAACAAAACCGACTTCAAGATTAAACCTATATATACAAACGAACTAAAAAATAAAAAATAATATTTTGATTGCTTCGAAACAAAAAGCATTAAACGACAATCAACAAAATTATCGATAGTTATATACGTATTCACAATTCATGATGAGTTATTTTTGGAGTCGGTGCCATTATTTTTTTTTATCAATGCTAAACCTTTCTGGATCTATGAAGATGTTATGGTTAAAATTTGGTGCGTATTAGTGAAAGGAGGTGGTGATTTGGCCAGAATTCACGCTCAACCATCTTTCCCCCAATTAAGGGTGATCACTTTTTAAGAGGCTGGGTGTGCCCCAAGCGTATCTCCCGAGCTCGAATTCGACCCACGGCTGAAACGACAGAATATAAATTTTCTACCTTCAGTAGGACTCGAACTCAGGCCCAGGAGCATGGTAGTCAAGCGCTGTACTATGGTTGGGCGATAGTCGATATTCAATATCGATATATCGATAGGTCATGCCTTTTTTATAGGTCAGATCTTTTTTACCCTCAAGTTATGAAACTCTCGGAATTATGCTGATCTGTCTCTGTCCAGAGTCGAGTTCTTTTGAAATTTAATTCGGAATACATAGAGCTCAAGGGTTCTCTCATAGATTAACCCAAAGGAAAGCATTTTTTTTTTTTGGGGGGGGGGGAGAATATGCGGCTCAAGGAGCACACTTGACTCTTGAAATTAACTATTTCGTTATTTTTCTTTTCAGAAGATTTTATTTGTTCGTTATTATTGTAAGTATGTGAATTGTAAATACTCTTTTAAAATTCAAATAAATTAGTTTTTCCCTCTCATCTTTATGACATAATCTTATAATTTATAATCCTGAAAATTTCAAAATATTAAGTAGATAATTGAATTTAATTAAATTAGTTGAAATTCTTTAATGAATACTTTTGGGAAAAAGGAAGCAACTATCGATAGCAATCGATAGTTCTCAACCGATAGTATCGGTCTATCGATAGTGCTAACTATCGACTATCGCCCAACCCTACGCTGTACCCACTCAGCTACCGCGCCTCCCCCCAATTATTTTGTACTTTATTTTTTTTTTTTAAATTTTATTTTATTTCTTGTGCATTTAAAAGCTGTTATATTTTAATTCTATTTCCGTAAAACGGCGTGACTTTGCACCATTTTTGTTGAACTTCATTCTTTGACTACCTATTATTAATAATGTTTAAAATGCATGTATTAAAATATCTGCTTTGAATAATAAACTTAAAAATGTTGTTGATTCATCGCATAATCTTGGTACCGCAAAATTTACAAAACTTATAATTAATTTCATTGTTTCTAAACTTTGGTGCAAAGTCAACCCGTGACTCTGCACCACAATATTTTTTCAATTAAAAAAGCATTAGAAACGTATTCTGGAACAAAGTCAAAGCTTGATAGTAGAGTATGAGATGCAAGTCATTTCTTGATAGTGTTTGGAAGACTAGCCTAGTGTTTTTTTTTCCTCTGTTTCTAAGGATTTTGTTAAAGGAAACGATTGTAAATTACAATGTTTTCATTGAAATGAGAAAGAAAATTGCACGATTTTTAAAGGATTATTGAGGAACGATAGAAAATACAAGAACACACCAACAAAATATGCCTAGATAACGTAAACAACTATAATTTTGGCAAACAAGGAACTAAACGATACCTATAAAATAAATTGCACACAGATTCTTAATATCCTCGTTTATTAATATTTTTAGGAGGATCATTGCTGCCTAAGACTTCTTCCCACTGGGAGGTCACTTTGAGACAGAATATACTTGGTGCAAAGTCATTCCTAATTCATATCCAAAAGGGGATTCTATTTTATTTTCAAATACCATGACTTTTGGCAAATATTTTGAGAAAAATGAATACCATATATTTAAATTTTAATAATTATGGATAAAATTAATGCAAAACCTAATCGATTTGAGAAATATTTATTTGTTAAAAGCAAGACTTTATCACACAAAGGAATCAGACCTGTTGAAACACTACAATCAACTTACTGTTATAAAACATGAGAGTTAACTAGGATCAGCGTGAAAATTCCCTAGACCCAATCATTATTGTCATAACATCCCTCATATAGACAACAGCAAAACACTTTTTCTTCAAAAACTTTTTAGTGAGCTTGGTGCAAAGTTAACTACACTGGTGCAAAGTCAGGCCGTTTTATGGTACTTAATTTTGTATCAATTTAAATACTACGTGAATGAATCTTTGCCGTCCATATTACTCCTTGTTCTTCGGGCAGCTTGTAGTTATTCAAAAGAAAAAGTTTAAAAAAAAAAAATTATACAAGATGGCACCACGTCGACAATACAATACAGTTTACAATGATTCAATAATACAAACGACAGACGAAGCCCCTGCCCGACTTGAACTTGAAGGACTTCCCGACGAGAGGAGGCACTCAGGTGGCCGCTGTTCCAAACCTTCAGCTCAATAATATTAAGGTAATAACTTTACAGCTTTATAGCCCCATAATAAAATAACTTGAGCTAAGGTTTTATTCCACGTGATACTCAAGTATAAGTAATTTTACGGCTGTTTTTATAGTATTTTTTTTTTTATTCTTATTACTAAAGTTTTATGGCATACAAGGCTTATCAAATAGGATGTATCATACTTTTTATTTTCGAAATTTATTATTCTACAAGCATCTTCATTCACTTAACCCGCTCTCATAATAAAAGAATTATGATAAATAAAAGAATTATTAGATAAATTTGACTAATAAATAAAGTTTTATTTGTTTATCAATTAAATACAACTTGTATCAAAGCACAGGTAAAAAATAATGGTATATTCCATGCACTCTACAATGTGTTTATTGACTGGAATATATCCGCAAGAGTTTCTTATTAGTTTCTATCCATCTTACCAACTCATACATTATTTTTTTTTTATTTATATACATTTATTGAAATTTACAACTGTACAGAATATATACATCAAATCTCAATAGAAGTGGCAATTAATTCATCAATCCTAATTATATACATCAAGTAAATGTATTGACAACGATTATAACATGTTAAAACTTAAAAAGAACTACTCATCAGTAGCACTTTATTAAAACTTCTACACTAGAAGGTCTCTAGGCCATTGGTTCCCAAACTGGGGGGCGTAAGGACATGTCAGGGGGGGGGGGCGCGAGAAAAGTTGAACATTAAATTAAATTTATGTAGTCTTTCTAAAATTGTAAATTTTAAAAAACATAGCACAATGTTCTCAGTTAATTGTTTATGTTCGGTATATTGAAAACGAAAAAATGAAAGACGAGCTACTCTTTTCTACAGCATAGCATAAAATAACATATAAACTGGGCGACACTTGTGTCGCCCAGTTCCATGACTTTGTCGCCCAGTGAACGTAGCAGGTGCCGGCAAATTTTTACGGGAGCAAAAATTTCAATTTAAATACAGTTTTTCAAAATAATAAAAAAAATAGTAAAAAGTTCAACTCCACAGCTACAATTAAAAAAAAAAACCTTGAAACCGACCTATGGGAGCTCAAATGTCAAGGTTTTTTTGGAATTGTAGCTGTAGAGTTGTACTTCTATCTTTATGAAATAGGCCTCTGGTGTCAATTTAAAAATGGGTTCATACGTCATAGAGTGGACCAAATTAATTGTCAAAGTGGCTGGGATCATTAATTTAATTAGGGACTGCCCGGTATTCAAAACCTCACGGACCATGTTAATTAAGAGTTAAAACGGCCTAAAAAAATGCGTCATTTGACACTTTTAATTTTGAAATTTTTTCTCTACAGAGTTGGGAACCACGAAAAAAGCTATTGATGTTATGAAAGCAGTGTCAGACTTTTTTGACAAACATGAACTCTCTTGGCAAAAACTGATCGGTGTATGTACGGATGGCGTGATTTCAATGCTTGGTTCTCGCTCAGGCTTTGTGCAATTAGTAAGAGAGAAAAATGCTGATGTGACTGGGATACATTGTGTTATACATCGACAAGTTTTGGCAGCAAAAACCCTTCCAAATGAACTCAATGCTGTCTTAAAGTTGTGTATTAAAGTAGTGAATTACATAAAACGGTGCGTTGAATACTCGACTGTTTAAAACTCTTTGTGAAGATTTAGAAAGTGATCACAAAACACTGCTATTTCATACAGAAGTACGATGGCTCTCAAAAGGAAACATGTTGGCAAGATTATTTGAGCTTCGAGATGAAGTATTCACCTTCTTGGAACATCAAAAGCAAAATGAACTAAACGTGGCCTTCTAAAAACTTGTACCCAAGTAATATTGGCTTGTTTGTCAGACATCTTTGACTCGTTGAACAGCCTTAACCTAAAACTGCAGGGTGGAGACTCAAATATAGTTCATCAATCGTGATACGATCAACATGTATGTGTATTAAAAAATTGCAACTTTGGAGGCGTAAAATATCAGCAAACCCCTGCAATTATTCAAATTTCCCTAAAGTACCATAGAGTCAATCTCAGAAGAAACACACTTCAAGGACATTTATGAAAAATCCAAATACCAAACCATTTGGAGGGCCTGATTGAACAGTTCCAGAAATACTTCCCAAAAACTTGTGAAGATAGAATTTACAGAATGTCAACTAACCCATTCCATGTCAACATAGACTCCCTGCTTAAATCAATTCAAGAAAATGCTTTGGGAAAAAAAACATGATTCCTCTGCCAAATACAACTTTGATATAATGGACAAACCTTCATTTTGTTTAAAATATTTCAAAGTGTATCCTAGTGTATCATTTCTCCTAGTTTTTCGTTTATATTTGCCTTTTTCAAGGACCTATTAGTGCGAAAAAGCATTTTCAACACTTGTGACAATTAAAACAATGTATCGGAATAAACTTGGTGTTGCTAGTGACTTGCGTTGTGCACTTACTAAAACTCAGCCACGAATAGGCATACTAGCAAAGAAAATGTAAGCCTATCCATCTCACTAACCAACCTAATCTATTTTTCTTTTATTAATAATTTTTGTATTTTATGAAAACTGGTATTGTTGTATCTTATGGCAGTATAAATAAATGTTTTGTTTTCAATGTAATACTTATTTGTTTTTGTTTTTTTCCTTGGCCCATGAAATTTATTGTTAAGGGGGGGGGGCGCGAGAAGCTTTCATTTCAACAAAAGGGGGCGTGGTACAGAAAAGTTTGGGAACCCCTGCTCTAGGCCATCTTCGTTTCAGACGTTTCGGAGGATTATCAGGAATGGAGTGGGAAGCAAGTTGAGAGACTAACGGATTTGAGTGATTATGGAGCTTACTATGAAAGGATAGGTATCTGGTGTGGGCTAAATCAGCAACATATGGAACATTAAGGTCTTTATGGATAAGTTTATTGGTGACAAAGTAAGGAGCATTGAGGACTTTACGAAGGACTTTGTAAGGATTCTCATTGGGTCAAAACCTCACCTAAAAGCTCTTCCCTACTATCCACTGCTTTTCTTAAAAAACCGTCCAATTCATTTCCAAAATTCCATTAAAAATCTGGGAATAACTTTCGATAAACATCTTGCATGGAATAGCCATATCTCTCAAATCACGAGAAAATCTATTTTTATTCTTAAGCAACTTTCACATTACCGTGATTCATTACCATTAAGTACTCGAAAACTTTTAGTATCATCACTTATTTTTCCTAACTTTGACTATGGATGCGTAGTATATGGAGGACTGTCTGATGAGCTCGAGATGAGATGTAAAAGAGTAATGAACTGTTTTATTAGATTTATTTTCGGGATCTCCAGACGTTCTCACATATCTCACAGGTATTCTGAAATCGGGTGGCTGTACCCCGGTTTTCGACGTCAATACTTCCTGGGTGCTCTCATATTTCAAACCTTGAAAACCAAAAAAACCCACCTATATCCATGACCTCCTTACTCTGCGCTCCTCGATTCACCTCTTAAATACTAGAACCCAACCCATCAACCTATACACTCCGGCGCATCGAACTGCATCCTTCGAGAAATCCTTTATTATCCGTGCTTCCTCGTTATGGAATTCATTGCCCATCACAATTCGAAAAAGATCCACTCTTACTTCCTTTAAACATCATTTATTCCTTTACTTCCTGGATCTTCAATCTTCCGAGCTAATGTAAAACGTGAACATTTATGTAATATGCATTATAATAGTATACATAAGATGTATCATTTTACAAGATGTCACAGTTATCTTGTAACATATAATTCAATTCTTTATCAATTTTTATTATTATCTATTGTTATTATTTATTATAATTAATTATCAAAGCCAGACGATTGTCCTATGTACTGTAATCATATGTTATTCTTAGGGGACAAGTAGTCCCAGAATAAAGTTCATTCTCTTCTTCTTCTTCTAAGGATTGAATACGAGATGAATTGGATGGTATAGTGGAGCCCCAAAGCTCAACTCCGTACGTCCAAATAGGTCTAATCACAGTCATGTATATGAGTCTTTTGTAATTAATTGGGAGCTTTGAACGTTTGTCTAGTAAATGTTGAAGTATTCTCTAACATTTAAATTCAAAATTGGACGTCCACTTATGCTTATAGGTAATCTTCAACCATCTAATCTTGTGCAATTTCAACCAGGTTAAAAGTTACTGCTATGCGTGAAAATATCATTGAAGAAATAATATTCAATTACAAACTTGCCATAATACTTGTCAAACATTTCCTTCTAGTGCCTTCCATGATCGTTTCTCAGAAAAAACGTCAGAATAAAAGTTGATAGATAGATAATCATTTTGTTTGTAAAAGACAATTCTCGTACAAATGTAAGTCTGGTACATTCTCAGACAATTCTAAATTTATTTACATAATGGGAAAGAATACGAAATAAAAGTGCACTTTTTACATACAAATACATGAAATAATCTAATAATAAATTATAGAAAAAATAAATATAAAGAGTTCTCTCGGTTGAATATTTAAGTCCATTAATGAGCTGATAAGTTTATACAAATTTGTATGGACACATATAAAAATTTTAAGTACTGGTTTTCATTTGTATAGATATTTTACTGATATAATTATAACTGTTTACTTTATCAATGTCAGGAATATTTAAAATATTTTTAACATTGACAATGTCATTGGTGTTCGTGATAAAGCTCTGCAAGTGAGTTTTCCTGGGCTCATTGAATTTAGAGCAGTGCAGTAGCAGGTGACTCATGCAATCCTCCACAAAATGTTCACAGAAAGTACAATTTTTGTTTCCTTCAAGTGAAATTGTCGTGTTCTTCAGATACAGCTTGATGACTGGCAATTCTCACTTTATGAAGCCAACTTTAAATGTTAAATATTTTTGTGGTTCTCCAATGTTAAAACTACTAATATATGGTACATGTAGATTGGATTAGCGGCTGAATTTAAAACCCTGTTGATATCTATGGACAAAAAGTGGGTCGTTATTTTTTTGCAAAATATCATCTTTTTGTCGTATCAAATAATTTCCCTCAATACGTAAAAATTCATCTTTGCAAGCTAGTGATTCGAAGATTGATCTCACTTGCGTAACCCAATTGAAGTCAATGCGTAACCCAATTCGTGCTTGTTTCTTATTTTATCAAGCTCAATAAGCCTGTTAAAGGAAACCCGCGGAAGTCTGTCTTCGGACATATTTGAGATTTTTCTCCACAAGTTCATTAGTTTCTTTATAAGAAGTACTTTAATTGGGTAGCGACACGTTTCTAGCCGTACTATAATTTTCGATCAACATCTTGCTTTGAATAACCATATCTCTCAAATGACGAGGAAATCTATTTTTATTCTTAAGCAACTCTCACATTACCGTGATTTATTACCATTAAGTACTCGAAAACTTTTAGTATATCACTCATTTTCCCTAACTTTGACTACGGATGCACAGTATATGGAGGACTGTCTGATGAGCTTGAGATGAGATGTAAAAGAGTAATGAACTGTTTCATTAGATTTATTTTCGGGATCTCCAGACGTTCTCGCATATCTCATAAGTATTCTGAAATTGGTTGGCTTTACCCCAGTTTTCGACGTCAATACTTCCTGGGTGCTATCATATTCCACACCTTAAAAACCAAAAAACCCGCCTCTATCCATGACCTTACTCTGCGCTCCTCCGTTCACCTCTTAAATACTAGAACCCAACCCATCAACCTATACACTCCGGCTCATCGAACTGCATCCTTCGAAAAATCCTTTATTATCCGTGCTTCCTCTTTATGGAATTCATTGCCCGTCACAATTCGAAAAAGCTCCACTCTTACTAGCTTTAAACAACATCTATTTCTTTACCTCCTGGATCTTCAATCTTCCGAGCAAATGTAAAACATGAATATTTAAGTTATATACATTATAATAGTACACATAAGATGTATCCTATTACAAGTTTCCTTAATTTATTTTTGTAACTCATAATTTAATTATTAATCAATTTTTATTATTATTTATTATTATCATTTATTATAATTAAGTATCATAGCCAGACGATATGTATTGTTCGTTTTTTATTCTTCAAGTAGTCTTCATTTTTTCTTCTTCTTCTTCTTCTTCTTCTTCTACTATGAAGTTGGGAGTGTTTCTTTGCCAGAAGAGTGACTTTATAAATCGTGATTGAATAACCTCTATCGGTTCCATATACCTTAATGCCTAAACTTAAGCAGCATAAATCTCGGAATAAAAGTTGTAGAACATTAAATTTACTTTAATTTCATATATAAGTTTCTGGCACTTGAAGCAAATTTTTGACAAAAAGTGAGGTAAAAATTAATTCTTTGCGAAAATTATCGATTTTCAATAACGTATATCTCGAAAACTGTTGGAAGTTCGACAAATATGTATAAAATTAATTTTATAGTAAATTTAATTAGCTTTAATTTTGATTTGAAACATATTTTTCTAGAATCTACCGTTTTCAAGATATAACCGAAAAACTCAAAAATAGGAACTTCTCCACTCCTCCTACCGTTAGCTCACCTCCCAGGGGCGGGGACTTTTAGTATGTTATCTTCTATCTACTCCTAACGAAGGTTTGAGGCAAACAATAATCGCATATTTCATGCAGTCTACACCCCTCATTTCAGCACTTATTGAATGGACTAATAACGGACTGCATTTTCAGTGCTTACAACTATAAGGCCCATGAATAATATTGTTACACACAATATCAAAATGCAAGAAATCTATATTTTGATTAGTAAAGTAATTTTTAGTGCCGCAGAAATAATTTTATTGATTTCATCTCATTGGATTTTAATTTCTTACCATAAGATTTAAGACAGTGTAGCAAACATCTTTCCTTCCACACATCGTTGAAAATTTACAATTTTATTATTTCTAAAACCTTCCTAGAACTATGATAACGATGTAGTTAAAATTTCCTACTGGTTGGTTTCGTAGTTTTACAATTAGTCTAGTAAAATAAGGGATTGCTGAAGAAAAACTACCGAAGTTTTATTCTTAACGGATTTTTATGTTTTATTGGGCACTGAATCTGAGGAATTCTAGGAGGAAAAAAGTCATCAAAATTAATGAAACTATTGCGATAGGTGTATAGTTAAAGCAGTTTACGGAAGATTGTTAGAGGTTCTTCTGTTTTTAGGAGGTGGATTTCAAGGTAAAAACAACGATGAAAGTAGTACCTAACTCGACTGGTCACATTATGTTTAAATTATTGATTCTTTCAATATAAATTTGTGTATAATCGTATTCACGGAATTTAATTTAAATTACATACATATATGATCTGATAGTAAATTTAATCAGCTTTGAGATGAAAAAATTAAATTTTGGATCAGACAAAACGATTTAGATTTATAGGGAAAATATGTACCAAAAAACGTGAATTTCAAAAAAGGACGGGAAATTTAGCGTTCTGACATGTGTGTTTCAAGAGACCTCTATAGATTTCTTTTCCCAGAATACCCCCGTCAACTTGTTGTGTCCTCTCTTATTTTCTCTTGCTTTGATTACGGTTGGTTGGTTTATGGCGGACTGCCTGGTGATCTCGAGACTGATGAACTGTTCCATCACATTTACCTTCGGGATACCCTGGCGGTCACACGTTACTTGCCGATTTTTTCCTAAATTCCGACGGCAATACTTTCTGGGTACTTCCCTATTCCAATCTCTAAAAACCAATAAACCTTCCTATATTCTTGATTTATTAACTCTGCGTTCTTCTATCCACCGATTCACACTCCTCATTTCCAGCTTACAATCCGAATAATAATAACTTTGATCCTGATAAATTCTTCCTTTCCTATATCGAGCCCTCTCAGCTAATAGAAGCTGTGATGAAATCACGTTCTAAATCTTTGGGACCTGATGGAATCCCAGCAAGCTTTATTAAGTTGTGTCTTCCTATAATCCTAGCACCTCTACTCCACATTTATAACTTCTCCCTGCAGAACTCAATATTTCCATCTGCCTGGAAAAAAGCTCGCGTCCTTCCCTTAAATAAAGTCCCTAACCCATCCTCCGAAAAAGACTTCCGACCCATCTCCCAATTATCTAGCCTTTCCAAACCCTTAGAACACCTAACTCAAGCCCAGATATCCTCTTTCCTTGAGCAACACCTTAATCCTTTTCAGTCCGGGTTTAGGACTGGCTATTCCACACAATCAGCCCTTGCAAAAATTACTTCAGATATCCACCTTGCCATGGACCAGCACAAAATTACCATTCTCATTCTCCTTGATTTCAGTAAAGCCTTCAACACCATCGATCACAATCTACTCCTATCTAAACTATCCAACTTTTCCTTTTCCAATAGTGCGATTAGATGGATCCAATCATTTATATCTGACCGCACTCAGGTAGTCCAAATCCCTAATCTTCCGCCTTCCTCTCCTCTTCCAATCAACTCTGGTGTAGTTCAGGGCTCCTCAATATCACCCTCACTATTTAGCGCTTACATTAATGACCTTTATCCCCTCATTAAACATTGTTCCTCTCACTTCTATGCCGATGATTCCCAAATTTACCTTTCCTTTTTCCCTAACGAACTACAAACCGCCATCACAAATATCCAAGCAGATCTCGACACGATAGCCTCTTGGGCCTCTGATAATAAATTGAAATTAAATGCAAACAAATCAAAGGCTATTGTTTTAGGTTCTAAAGTCCTTCTTAACTCCCTGCCCACAATTCCTAACTTTTCCATAGATTCCTATCCCATAAACTTCTATCCGTCCGTTTCGAACCTTGGCATTGTCCTAGACCAAACCCTTTCTTGGAAAGACCATATTTCCCTTATTACCCGACGATCAATCTCCTTCCTTCGACTCCTAAACCGATCCCGTAATTTCCTTCCACAGTCAATCCGCAAACTGTTAATTACGTCCCTCATATTCCCCCATTTTGATTATGGTAGTGTGGTGTATGGAGGTCTCTCGAAATCTCAAGAGGCAAGATTAAAGAGGGTAATGAACTGCTGTCTGAGATTCGTTCTGAGAATACCTCGCCACGAACATATTTCCCACCACTACACCAAATTAAAATGGTTATTTCCTTCCTTCCGTCGACAGTACTTTCTTGGTTCGTTCCTTTACAAATCTCTTTCCTCTCAATCACCTTCCTATATCTTAGAAGCTTTAACATTAAAATCGTCAGTGAGCTCCCGCAAAAAACCAGATCTCGTTCCTCAGACCTCTACCTAACTCCTTTCAACACAACATCCTTCAAACGTTCCTTTATATCTAGAGCTTCCAACTTCTGGAATTCCCTCCCTTCCATCATTCGCCATTCCTCCTCTCATAACAGCTTCAAATCCCGACTTTTCATTTACCTGTTGGATATTCAATCTAATAGTCATATAGATGTAGAAAATATCTCTTAAAATGAGATATGAACATTCAGTATACAATATTGATTTTGTATAGTATTAGTCTAGTACTATTGCACTGAATTGGTTTTGACATAATTTATATTATTTATCAGATAAGACACATTATCTTTTCCAGATAATTTATATTTCGCAGCTTTGATTGTTGTATTTGATTTCATTGAGTCCTTGTTAAATTTTCTCTATTTTTGTTTTAGTAACTTATCTTAGTTTCTAACCTCAAGATATAATTTGTTTTTTGTGTGATATTTTAAAATATGTAACATACTTATATTTTTTAATTTAATTTCTTTTAAATTCCAAATTTAATTTTAATTATATTTTCCTTGCTTTTATCATATTATATATACGGTATGCTAGGTAGTCATTAATTGTTCATTATAATTATTCTTAAGGGGCAGGGCCCCAGAATAAAATTTATTTTCATTTCATTTCATTTCACCTCCTAAACACTAGATCCCACCTTTTAACTGTTATATATCCCTCACATAAAACCGCTTCCTTTGACAAATCCTTCATCATTCGTGCTACCTCCTTCTGGGATTCCCTAACTACTTTTATTCGTAAAGCAGCAACTTCCTTTAAAAAAATAATTTCTCATTTTATTTCTGTAAATAAATTTAGGCAATTATGACCTTCTTGTTTACAAATATTTTTTAAATATATTTTTTATTTTTGAAGAAAAAATACTTATTCGAACCCAAACCTCTCTAGGGGCACTCGCAATGCGACGTACAATGGTTCGGATACGAGCCGGTAGCCTAGTGGATATAGAGAGGTATATATGGGGAGACTGTATATATATATATATAACTGTATGTAATAACTGAAGCAGGGGACTGTAAGTCCCAGAATAATGTTAATATAAAAAAAAAAAAAAAAAATGCTATTATGCAGGTCGGTGACTTTTCACCCCTTATTTAGAAGGACAAAACAAAGGTATATGCAAAAATTCGTCTTCATTACTTTCATTCCGAGATTTGCTGTATAAAACATCTTATTTGACTGGGTTACAACTTATCACAAAATCTGGCATTCTTAGGAATAATAATTCCTTGATCTTGCGCTTTTATCTAATTCCACTTAGGTACAAGGCGTAGTAAATTTCAAAATGATAGCACAAGGTTGAGAGAATAGACAATTTATTTAGAATTGTTTTGCCGACGACAGCAATCCTTCTCTGATGCTCCTCGTTAAAGGGAGTGAATACATCTGCTCAGAGTGAACACTTGGGTTATTTTCGCAGGCAAGATAGACGGATCGTAAACTGTTTTGGCCAGAGTAGACCCGTTCCTCAGGTAGGCTATAAACGGAGATAGTTTATAAACGAACATAATCGAACTGTTGTTCTCGAACCAATCTTCTCGGAGCGAATCGTTTCGTTATCACACTTTATGTTCCTCTCCAGCTGAGTGAGTTCTCCCATTATTTCGACTCATGGCTAATTTATTAATAGGCATTTCTTCTATCTATCATTTTCAAAACTAACTAAAACTTCATTGTATTCTTATTTATTATAAGAAAGTAATAAAGATAATATTAATCTTAATATTATTATGATATCAAGAACACAGTTGTATCCATAACTTAGAGTGAACCTTCAAGAGCATTTGTTGCCAATTTCGATCCCAATTATTGACATGGGTATGTCTTTTGGCTGGGGTATATATTTCTCTTGTTTAACATTTGTGTGTTTTTCACACTCAAAAATGTTCAATTTAACTCTGCTGGTGTTATTTGTTTCGCAAATTTGCCTGGCAGTTTACTCATCAGATTATAGATTATAGATGTATTCATAATATATTGTTTTTAAGCCTTATATAGGCCTTATACATAGTAAGTACCTCTAAGTGTGAAAAATGCCGCAGACCTCACCTTTCTGTTCCAATCCGTAGCAGATATACGATAAATCAAAGACATTTTTGAGGAAACCACGTTTTCTACCATAAAAGCTGTAATAAAACATTCGGATAATCCCTTAATAGAAATGTGCATTTCAAACCTAATAAACTCTTCATTGGAATAAAAAGGAAAGAAAAAAATTATTGTTTAATAGAAAATAAAGGAAAACTGTCAATAAAGCGACACAAGATCAGAGGATCTTATGTTATTACATTTATCTATTTATTATTATTATTATTTAGGATTTATTTTATTAGATTTTCAATGTAATATTTAAAATCCAATGATAATGAACATAGACCTCAAGGCGCTTCTGAATGCAGATTGTGTTGAAGAATACCACTTTTTGAGGCGAATTTTATGGACAGATAAGTCTGTGTTTACAGGGGAAGGCATTTCTACCTATCCATGTATACCGTTCGTTTATAATTGTATTGCTGTCGAATAATGTGGAGGAGCACCATGGTGTTGGAAAACCATATTTCGCCGAACTTCAGGTGGAATATCGTGATGAAGTTGTGGTAGGATATTTTTTAACAAATCTTAGTAATCTCATCATTCAATCTCTTGGGCAAACTATGATTTTTCAACACAATTCGACAGCAATACAAAGATGAATAAACAAACGATAACCTACATGGAAAGGTAGAAATGCCTTCCCCTGAAAAAAGACTTAGCTGTCCATAAAATTCACCTCAAAAAGTGGTGTTCTTCAATATCATCTGCATTCGGAAGCTAACGGCAAAATGGAGATCTACCTTACATAGAAAATCTAATAAAATAAATCCTAAATAATAATAATAAATAATAAATAATAAATGCGAAAAATGGTCCGATTTCGGATTTATTTTTTTCATTATGTAGACACTAGTTCCAGCTACAATTAATATTAAGACTTTCTTCGAAAAAAGCTTCGGTTTCGTGTTATAGATAAAAAAACTAAAATAACGGGTTTTTTTTTTTTTTTTTTTTTTGGTTTTTTTTGTGATTTTGAATATGAAACCGATGGTTGCCGTGGTAGCAAACTTCAGATTCGGATTCAGCACCCCAAAAAACATAAAGATCCGTTGAGAATAAAAGTTCCGCAGTTTTTTCTTCGGCAAACCCTTATTTTACTGGACTATTAACTAACTTTTTAACTTAATCAAAATGACAATGTCCAAGACTCAGGCTAGTGTACTTGTCGGTAGCAGGATAAGCAGGAAAGAGTTAGACAACGTGATGGCCTCTCAGCGGTGCTGTTTAATCTAGCCGTCCATAAAGCAATGAGAATTTGGAGTCTAGTGGGACTTTGGCGAGTCGAACCTACCAAATTATTGGGTATGCTGATGATATCGTGGTCCTGGCAAGAAATGAGAAAACTTTTAAGGTCATTTCGCATAAGATGGTAACATATTGCAAAATAGTAGGTCTTGAAATTAATGAGGCGAAGAGCAAGTATGTGGTATCACCGGCTTCTGGAATTAGAAGAAAGCCGTGTAACTTGTCTCTTGACAACCACTCTTTTGAAGCTGTTAACCACTTCGTGTATCTTAGACGGAAATTCACTCCGAAAATAAAGATCTCTTATCAGACCCGTTGTGTACTATGGCGCAGAGACATGGATACTAAAAGCAGCTGACCAGCAAGCATTAAGGATCTTCGAAAGGAAGATATTGAGGCGCTTGTTTGGCCCTGTGTACGCTCAAGAAGCATGGCGAATTAGGAATTACCAGGATATAGAAGACCTTATACAGCATGAAAATATAGTAAGATTTATAAAATCAAGACTGATCAGCTGGTTAGGACACCTAGAAAGGATGCCAGACACAAGAATGGTAAAAAACGTTTTCCAGGTGACCTCCGGAGAGAGAAGAAGAGGACGCCCTCGTAATTGCTGACGTGGAAGAGGACTTGGAAAAGATGGGGGTGACAAACTGGAAAGGAAAAGCTTTGGATAGACATTGCTGGGATTAATTTTTAGGGAGGCCAAGCTTCTATATGGACTGTAGAGCCGAAGAAAAAGCAGATATCCATGACTTATTGTTTTTTCTAGTTAGGGAGAAATTGAGTTTTTTATTTTCTTTTTTTTTTAATAATTCTTGGGCAGTTGAGACAGACCTTGTAGTATAGGATATTGTAGTTTTTTGTTATCATTAGGAAGAAGAATTGGTGTGTAATAATAAAATAATTAGGTATATCAAAACTATCTATAAAGTAAATAGTAAAGATCGGTTTCTAGGAATCATCGATTCTCAATTTCTCAAGAATCGATTGAACCGAGAATCGACACTTGGAATCGAAATATTTCTAATATTAATCATTTTTGAAAATTAGAGCACACTTAATGCGTAACAGCTGAATAGAACGAGATGCTGAAGGATGTTGATAGCACCAGAAGTTGATAGTGTTGATAGTGACTGGTCAGTTGTAACAGCGGGTAGTATAGTATGGTGCTAGGTTATTAGGAAAATAATTTGTACAAGTTCGTTATTGCGGTTGGATTAAGTGATGTGTTAGTTTTATTTAAAAATTGTTTTAAAGTTTAGAGGAACACGAAAACGCTATTAACAGCGACTGCAGCGCCCAACTTGAAGATATTCCCGCAGGTCTCCAGGTAATAGTACCAGGTAAGGTTTTATAATTATTTTATGTTATATTACAGTCCGATTTGTGAACAAGCAGTGCCATCTCAATCGTTACATTTAAAGACCGGATTTTCGTGCCATCGCATTTTTTTTTGCTAGGTAAAAAATCAAACTGAAATACTAATTATGAAAAGTATAACCTATTTTTCTTGTTGAATGAATGAATGAAATTATTTATTGAATTAGCGTTACGCTTGTTACAATAGAGCTGGGCCAATCTTTTACTTTAGCTCTGGAAGTAACAGATTTAGCTTGAAGATGGAATTAATCCTGACCTAGAAATAATGACTCCTAGATATTTATGAGAGTTTGACCACTTCTATTATTTCATTATTGTAGAAAAAACATCTTTGTTTGATTTTTTTCCCTCATTTACAGAAAATATTTTTGCTTGTTTTATATAGCATACAATGCAAACCATTGGTGGATGAAGGTGTTGTCATTTTTTTTTTTCAAGAATAATTTGTTTGATTTATTCTCGTTTTCTCACCTGCAGTTATCGTTTTAGTACACAAAAATATCAATAGATATGGCGTTGTTTCAGAAACAATATTATTTTAAAGTAAATCATTGGATTGAATAAATTAAATTTGAAATAAAAATTAAATAAAATCAATTTTAATTTACTTACAAAGTAGCTCATTATTTTTCTTTGTTTTTTTTTTTTAAATATAAGTATATTAGGATTAAAGATTTAATTTTTTTTTAAATTGTATTTAATTATTGGATTTAAATTTTTATTTCAAATAAATAAGAAGACGAAGAACGGAATTGTTGTTGTTACTGGTAAAGTGTAATGTATTTAGAACGGAACATAAATTGTTTATATAACAGTGTAATCAAGGGTCGGACAACTGTTGATAGAGGAAGAAGATTGAGGCACATGACTGCAGTTGGCGAACATTTTCGCCGCCGAATTTTTTTTTCTTCTAATTTCAAAATATTTTTTATGGGACCACCTCTGAAGTATGCCCTACCGATCTAAAAAAAGAATCATCAAAATTGATTCAGAATTGTCGGAGTAATCGCGTAACATACACACACACACAAAAAAAAAAAAATACAGAAGAGTTGAGAACCTCCTCTTTTTTTAAGTCGGTTGAAAATGTGCTTTAATGCACATATTTTTGGGCTAAAATCACGAAAGTGTACGTGAAAACCTGGTCGAAACTGAATTTGCTTGTTAACAGTCACGGGGACAATCCCTAAAACATGTTCCATGCTATTCTTTATTTTTTAAAGAAATTTTTTGGGGGCCGGTTTTTTCATTTCATTGCACTCTTAAAGACTTTCATTTGAGAAAGACTTGACGGAAGAGGAAATAGAAAGATCAATATATTTATTACTAAATCCATGTTGAAACTGATGTTAACTTCTGTTAGATTCTTCTTTGATTTGAGAAGACGAAATAAGAAAATATCTATATAATACACAATAATAATGCTTTTTTTTTTTTTTTTTTTTTTTTTTATTGATTGCTTTAAAGTATAAACTTTATGGCAATTGAGTTAGCTAATAACAATAATAATTACATAATAGTAAATAAACAATAAATACAAATAGAAAAAGTTTTACATTTTATATAATTAGTACTAACAGAAAAAGCATTTATTCAAATTATAATGATTTATACGAACAAAAGATTTTTTTTTTTTTCTTACAAGCTATAATGATATATACAAACAAATAAAAAAAATAAAACATACATTTTTACAATTTAAAATAATTGATATTGATTATAGTCTAGGGTGACAGAAGTTGTAGCAGCAATTGCAATAGAATCCAATATTTTATTTAGTTAATTCAAAAGAAATAAATCAATTACTTTTTGTTAGCATTTAAAACATTTAAAATAAATTGGAAGACGTTATTTATCTTTTCAATGCTATTGTAGGATAAAATATTTTCCAAAGATAGACTATCATCTGTTTGAACTATATAGTCTTTTAGGTATTTTTTTCGAAAATTATCGTGTCTTTGGCACTTTAACAACAGATGTTTACAGCTATTTACGATGAATAAGCTACAATCTACACATTTTTCATTAGCTTTAATTTGTAAACTGTTATTTTAAAAAATATTTTCAAGTAGTCACATTTGGCTATTCTCAGTTGGCTAACGGTTCTTATTTTGGTTATATTAATGTTATATTTTAAATAATCTTCCGGCTGAGGGTTATTAAAATTTGAAATTTTCATAAATAATGAGTTTTACCTTGTATTTAAAGTACGATCAATGTCTGTTGATAATAAATGATTAGTGGCTTTTTCTATTATGTTATTTTTATTAGATAATAATTTTTGTGGATTGAAAAAATCTTGAAAGTGTTCTGGGATACTGCCGTTAAGTATCCTTAACGTAGTTAAATAATGCTATTTAAGTAAGTTTAAACTATAGAATTGGGACTTTATAGGTAAATGTGTAAGGAATAGCTTTCGATAAATGTGAAACTCGATGTGAAGCAAAAAAATATATATATTTTTTTTTTTACTGAACCATAACTACATATGTTAATCTCTCCTGGTTGGCGATTGCATAGGGCTAGTAACTCTATCTCGTAAAAACTTGCTACTACGAAGCATTCACACAGCCTCCGAAGATCTGTCTTAAAAAGTGGTAACGACCTCCGGCTTTTTGTTAATAACAAGATTCCAAAAGAACAACAGGAACAAAGTGGAAGCGATAGCACAAAATGAGCAGAAGTGGAGCGAGCTGGTTAATGGTGGCCAAGGATCTGCAAGGTCTGTAGAACCAAAAAAAAAAAAAAAAAAAAAAAAAAAAAAAAAAAAAAAAAAAAAAAAAAAAAGGCAGAATTTATAAAAATATTAGATTTTAATTTTAGTTAAAACTAATTAATTTGCTGCAATATTTAATTTGTCCAAATATGGCTTGGGAGTTTTCTTAACCAATCTGATGGTTTTTTCTATTGAATAATTATCCAATAAAATACTCCAATTGACAGATAAAATTCCAAATTAGTAGGTTCTTAAACTCGAAATAAATACTCTTAATATGCGATGTGAGTTATGCGCTTGCGCCATCTTTAGATAGATCGTATTCACATCGCTCTGTTATAAATTCTATTATCTAGTGAGTTTTCTTTAGTTTTTTCACTTCAAAAGTGTTCAGAACTAATTATTTACAGCAGTGGCCAGTGAGTAATTATTAACAGTGAGTACAATAATGACTTATTGAATCTATTTAACTTATTAGTTATGAAGAGATATGTGCTCTAGAGATAAGGAATAGGACGGTGGGGATAATTCCTTACTTGCCTTTCACGGCCAAGTTTAGTTTGGCGATAGCCCTCAACACAAGAGGTTGGGCTTACGCCCCGTAGACAAAACACGCTACGACCTTTTTAATCTTTTTAATTTTATTTTTATCTTATTTTTTTTTTATTATTATTATTTTTTTTATATCTACCTCAATACTGTGAGCGCTAAATGAGATATTTCCACATGGTGATGTCATCAAAAAATAGCAAGAGAAGCCGTTCACTAGAAACTATTAGAATGAGCCCCGCGAAGCAAAAGCCGAGGAAATCGAAGAGAAATACGCCACCCCCTTCGCCGCCATCTATAAATCCTCAACCAGGGACGTCAGCTCAAGAGATGATAGAAGAGTCTCCCTTCTTCACTCCAAATCCGTACCAGGTGCTTACTAATAAAGATGTCGAAACCATGGAGTCAAATACTGCATCTCAACCTCCACGGCCTCCTCCAATCTTCGTCAGAAACGTAGGAAATTTCGCATTACTGTGCAGCCAACTAAATAACATAATCGGCACCGGAAAATACTCATGTGTAAACAGAATCAAAGACACAAAAATCATGCCGGATTCCCCTGATACCTACCGCCGTATAGTTAAATACCTATCGGAAACGAAAGCTGATTTTCACACTTATCAGCTTAAGGAAGAGAGATCACTGAGAGTCGTCATAAGGAACCTCCACCCAACAACACCAACCGAGGCCATTAAAGAAGAATTAATAGCCATGGGCTATAAAGTTCGGCAGGTGACTAATGTTCTGAAAGATAACAGGACACATCCCGGGGCTAGCGGCAAAACCCCATTACCCTTATTCTTCGTGGACCTAGAATCAACCCCTGGAGTTGAACAGATTTACGAGGTATCATCAATCTACTATACAAGAGTAAAAGTAGAAAAAAAAAACCGTACCCCAAACGTGATATCGTCCAGTGTCACAATTGCCAGGCGTACGGCCATACAAAAACCTATTGCCACCACATACCGAGATGCGTAAAATGCGGGCAAATGCATAAGTCAAATGAATGCACGAAATCTCGAGATGTCCCAGCAGTCTGTGCCCTCTGTCAGCAAGGTCACCCAGCCAACTACAAAGGCTGTCAGACGTACAAAAACCTACGTAACAGGTTCCAGCCAAACCGCCCAAATGCCGAAGAAACTTTACGGACCAGAGGAAGACAGCCCTCAAAAATTGCCACCTCATCTGTTTCTTTTGCTGAAATGCTGGGCGGAAAAAGATGCCAAAATGAAAATGGGGCCATGCCGATTCCTCCCCAACAGCCTCAATTGTATGACCCTCAACCTCAGCAACCATTGCCTCAACCACAGTTCCAACAGACCACTCAACATACCCCAGCACCATCAATCCAGCCTAATCCACACACCCTTCATCAAATCCCCCACACTCCTCCTCCCCCAACTACCTCAGATCTCACATCCTTATTTAATTCCTTCCTATCAGAGTTAAAAATTGTTATCACCCCACTTATATCACTCCTTACAAATGTTATCCCTCTTCTAATTCCTCTTCAAAAAAATCCTTAAATGTCTCCCACAAAACCCTTATCCATTCTCCTTTGGAATGCGAATGGTATTCGTAACCACACTAACGAACTAACATCCTTACTGCAAGACAAAGAAGTTGACGTAGCATTAATCACAGAAACCCGATTGACCAGTAGACAACGCTTCAATGTACCACAATACCGAACATACCGAACAGACCACCCTGACGGTAGAGCTCATGCCGGAACTGCTATCGTCATTCACCATTCCCTCTCTCACCATGAATTCCCTTTACCAGCAAATGAATCCCTACAATCCACAGCAGTTGTCATCAAAACCCTCTCCTTTCCCGTCACGATTGCAGCGGCCTACTGCCCCCCAAATAAACCAATTTCCACATCCCAGTTTAACTCCTTTTTCAATTCCCTAGGCCACCACTTTCTCTTAGGCGGTGACTTCAATGCTAAGCATCAGCAATGGGGTTCAAGAACCACTAACTCCCGTGGGCGAGCATTGCAGTCATCACTTAGTTCACAAAGATCCTTTATTTCTCCGGAACACCTACCTATTGGCCCACAGATCCTAACCGAAACCCCGACCTTCTTGACTTCTTTATACATTCAGGCATAGGACCTCTTCATTACTCTATAGAACGCCTGGATGAACTTTCCTCCGATCACAGCCCTTTAATCTTAACCCTCTCAGTCACTCCAATCCCGAAACCTCCTCCCCCATCATTTATAAGAGGGCCTGTTGACTGGAACCTCTTCCGTCAAACTATTTCCGACTCCATAGACCTCAGAATATCCCTAAAAACTCCCCATGACCTTGACAATGCCACTAATACCTTCACAAATATAATCCAACAAGCAGCCTGGGCTGCATCCTCACCTCGTTCCCATCCCAAAGGTCGAAAGAAAAATCCTTTATCCCAAGATCTACTGGACCTTATCCAATCCAAACGCCGTGCCAGAGCCATTTGGCAAAGATCCAGGCATCCAGACGATCGGAAATCCTATAATTACCTTACTAAACTCCTTAAAAAAAACACATGGCTACCTTCAGATCTGAATCCTATAATTCCTATGTTTCTTCACTCTCTGCCTCTGACAATTCCCTCTGGTCTACCACTAAAAAAATCCTAAAATACCAACCTACCTTCCATCCTCTCCGACGTGAAGATGGTACATGGGCAGCTTCTGACGAGAACAGATCCGAAGAATTTGCCCAGCACCTTTCCAGCATATTTCTCCCCCATCCTGAATCTAACCCCACTCACACAACAATGGTTCATGAATTTCTTGATTCTCCGATTCCTCTCTCCTTACCTCCTAAAGCAATTAACCCCTCTGAGGTCGAATTCCTTCTAAAACAATTAAAACCCAGTAAATCCCCTGGATATGATCTCCTCAGCTCAAAGATCCTTCGGCAACTTCCTCATAAAGCAATCATGTTCCTTACCTACCTATACAACTGTATCCTCCGGACAACCTATTTCCCTTTGCTATGGAAACACTCCATTATTATCCTTTTCTTAAAGCCGGGCAAACCTCCCAACAAACCTTCATCATATAGACCAATTAGCCTTCTTCCAATCCTTTCAAAAATTTTTGAAAAGCTCCTTCTAAAACGTATCCTACCCATCCTTGAATCACAAAATATTCCTTCTCACCAGTTTGGATTCCGTACTAGTCATTCCACCGTCCAACAAGGCCTCAGAGTCGTTGACCACATTTCCTCAGCACTTGAAAGCAAACAATATTGCTCCGGCGCATTTCTGGACATAGCACAAGCTTTTGACCGGGTATGGCATGACGGTTTGCTTTTCAAACTCAAAACCCGTTTACCTCAATCACTATTCCTAGTTCTTCAATCCTACCTCTCTAACCGTTCCTTTCGAGTTCGCTGCGGAATGGAATACTCAAACTGCTACTCAATAGAGGCTGGTGTTCCACAAGGTAGCGTTCTCGGTCCAGTTCTATATATCCTCTATGCTGCAGATATCCCAACTACTCCTGATACTTTCCTAGCAACATTCGCTGATGACACTGCAATCCTTTCATCCCATCCTGATCCCTCAATAGCATCCTATAATCTCCAATCCCACTTATCCCTGATTGAAGACTGGTGCGATGACTGGCGGATCAAAGTAAATGAATCTAAATGCACCAACGTTGTCTTTACCCTTCGCCGCAAACCCAGTCCTCTTATCTATTTCAATGGTATTCCACTACCTAAAGCTGATACAGTTCGGTATCTTGGTTTCTACCTAGACAAAAGACTTACATGGAACCCACATACTCGACTCAAAAGGCAAGAACTTAACAGACGCTTCAGTCAATTGTATAGACTACTAAATAGGACATCCCACCTTTCCATTAAAAATAAACTTCTCCTATACCAAACCATCATTAAGCCTATTTGGACCTATGGACTTGAACTGTGGGGGACAGCAAAAAAGTCGAATATCAATCGCATTCAATCCTTCCAATCCAAAATCCTCCGAACTATAGTAAATGCTCCTTACTATGTTTCCAACAAAACCCTACATAACGATCTCAATATACCACACGTCCTCGACCTCATACCTCTTAAATTTTCGAAATTCCATCGCAACCTTTCATTTCATCCTAACCCTCTGGCTCAATCTTTATCCAGCTCCACCCATCCTGATAATCCACCTCGCAGACTAAAACGGCAGTGGCCCCGAGATCTTTTGTAAAATTTATTTATTATGGAGTTCTGGCAATGGCCAGCTTCTCCACTCATGTCCGGCGTGAATGTACTATAGCGCTCTCACTCAGCCTCCACTGGGTTTTTTACACCAGTGACGCAGCTGAGAGAGAAGAGCTGGGACCTCTCTATGCCTGGCTTGTCCCTCCATCATTGGAGGGAGGGGTCTGGCTGGGGGTCCATAGGATGAGTGTGTATTGTAAATAAAGTACGATTGTGTTTTTAACTTATAATTTAATTTTGTTTTATTTTTTTATTATTACTATTTATTTATTTTTACTTACTCAATATTTTTTTTTCTTATTTTAGTATTTAATTTTATTTATTTGTATATTGTTCATGTATTGAAAGTTCTTTCTGTTATCTTTATATTTATTTTATTTTGTATATATAATTTTTTTTTCTCTCTCTTTTTGTACATAATGTATGAATGTAATCACATGCCATCTATATTACTTATTGCCCACATTTGTGGCAGATTGTAATATTTACTCAATAAAAGTTCTAAAAAAAAAAAAAAAATATGCGATGTGTATTTTTTTTTTCCAATATCCACTATTGATTTCTAGAATTGAATTACCAAGAAGTATCTACTTTCATTGAAATCTGGGTCCAGGCTGACTCAATTTGTATAGCGGTGTGACGTCACAAACATATGTTTTGATATACTTTTTAAAAACAAATGACGACAATAAAATTTTAAAAATTACTAAATGCTATTTTAAAAACATAAAATTATAAATCTTCCTTTTAAATGTGAATCAAAGACTAAAGCGACAAGAAACTGCCCGTCGTTACAGACTACTTCAAAATTTACTAGACAAACGTTCAAAGCTCCTAATAAATTACAAAAGACTCATATACATGACTGTGATTTAAACCTATTTGGACGTACGGAGTTGAGCTTAATTAATAGTTTAATTATTTATTCTCTACTTACTTTTTTTCCATTATCTGAAGCATAAACTCAAATAGACATATTTTAAACATGAGCCATTGTATAATAGAGTTGGTCTATAATCAACATTGCTTGCGAGAAACTTTAATGAAAACATTTATCTAGCAGAGCACAGTTGATTGGTTCATTAAACTGTTGAAATTTCGTGTTTCAAAGCACGCGAGTAACCAGTTCCGTCCCTACGGTTTGCTTTCAAATGCAACGTTTGAATCCTAAACCCAGTCAAATCAAACAAAAAATTATCCATCTACTGCTTTTATATGTGATGCTTCTGATTGGAAGTGTTTCGATACCAACACCAACAGAACTTTTATTTTGTCAAAAAAAAAAGGGAAAAAAAAACCAACACTTAACAAATGCAGGCAAAACGTGCCTTTTTTCATTCAAATATAGCTACAAAACTGTTGGTCCTAGTGATTGTTGTTTATAACAAAACAAATTCTCCATTGAAAAATGAAAAATTGGAACTATCGTCAATGTTTCGATCCGAGAAACACCAATAGAGATATAACGTTCAAAAAAGATCCAACACAAAAAACAAGAAAAAAAAAAAAAGCCTGCTCACTGAACATGTCATAATTGACATATTTTGCCAAAATATACACATTTTGCTGTGCTAGCGTAGGTGTTTAAAGAGATTTAATATAAATCACATATACAGGGTGAGTATCCCTTAGTGTAAAAAAAAAAAAAATGGGTGAAACTAGATCAAAAAGCAACTAAATTCCGCAGACCTCACCTTTCTATTCCAATCCGTTGCAGATGTACGATAAATCAAAGACTTTTTCGAGGAAACCACAAATATTTTTCAAACGTTGACCACATTTTCGGATTTAGCATTAAATTTTCTATAATAGCTGAGTACCTGTAATCTTGAATTTTACAAACTTGGTATCAAAAGAACAGCTTGATCTTCACCTTATTTCAAACGTCAAACGTCAAATCTCACAAAAACTTGTAAATTTAATTAGCTTTCGAATGATATGTTAACGTTATGATTTTGTTTCGATTTCCTGGAGAAATTCACTTTTGAAACCGAAAAAAAAATGTTCTCATTTGTCATACAAATCAGTTACTTGTGTAAATAAAACATTATGACTACCCCTTAATAGAAATGTGCATTTTAAACATATTTTAAAACATTTATTTATTTATTACTATTAGGATTTATTTTATTAGATTTTCAATGTAAGGTTTAAAACACAATGATAATGAACATAGACCTGATTTTGCCGTTAGCTTCTGAATGCAGATTGTGTTAAAGAATACTACTTTTTAACGTGAATTTCATGGACAGATGAGTCTGTTTTTACAGGGGAAGGAATTTCTACCGTTCCATGTGGAGTATCGTTGGTTTATATTTGTATTGATTTCGAATAATTCTTTAACACAATCTGCAGATTGGAGATATTAGAGCTTTTATGGAAAAAACGAGGTTTCCTCAAAAAAGTCTTTGATTTATCGTATATCTGCAACGGATTGGAATAGAAAGGTGAGGTCTGCGGCATTTTTATACAGTTTCACCCATTTTTTTTTTTTTTTTTTTTTTTTTTTTTTTTTTTTTTTTTTTTTTTTTTTTTTTACACTAAGAGATACTCACCTACTTTTTACTACTAAGAGATGTTCTAATAATAAATTTAACCAGCTTTGAGATGAAGAAATAAAATTTTGAATCAGAAAATAGATTTAGAGTTATATGGAAGAATGTGCCACAAAAACGTGGAATTCTTAAAAATGCGGGGTGTTTAGCGTCGTTTCAAGAGACCCGATTAAATCTTCACATATAGAGTGTAATAGTAAATTTGACCAGCTTTTAGATGAACAGATGAAATTTTGATTTGGTCAAATAGTTTTGGAGTTATAGTGAAAAATGTAAAAAAACATGGATTTCACAACAATACGGGTTTTGCGTGGTTTTTAGAGGCATTATTAAAAGTTTCTACTATTTCTACCTATCCATGTATACCGTTCGTTTATATTTGTATTGCTGTCGAATAATGTGGAGGAGCACCATGGTGTTAGAGAGAGAGATTTAATATAAATCACACATACAGGGTGAGTATGCCTTAGTGTAAAAAAAAAAAATGGGTGAAACTAGATCATAAATGCAGCAAAATTCCGCAGACCTCACCTTTCTATTCCAATCCGTTGTAGATATACGATACATCAAAGACTTTTTTGAGGAAACCACGTTTTTTTCCATAAAAGCTGTAATATCTCCATTTTTTAAAAGTATTTTTCAAATGTTCACCATATTTTCGGATTAAGCATTAAATCAGTTATAATAGCAGAGTATTATAATTTTCTATAACCTTGAATTTTACAAACTTGGTATCTAAAGAACAGCTCTTCACCTTATTTGGGGAAGTCACAATGTCGTATATAACTTAAACGCTCACCGTTTATCGAAAGAACCATCTACAAAACTGCAAATCTCACAAAGGCTTGAAAATTTAATCAGCTTTCGAATGATGTGTTAAACGTAATGATTTCGTTTCAATTTCATGGAGAAATTTACTTTTAAAACCGAAACAACATGGTGTTCTCATTTGGCAAACAAATCAGTAACTTGTGTAAACAACACATTATGATAATCCCTTAATGGAAATATGCATTTTAAACATAATAAACTCTTCATTAGAATACAAAGCAAAGAAAAAAGTTATTGTAAAAAATAAAGGAAAATTTTCAATAAAGCGACACCAGATCAGAGGATCTTATATTATTACATTTATTTATTATTATTTAGGATTTATTTTATTAAATTTTCATTGTAAGGTTTAAAAACCAATGATAGTGAACATAGACCTCAATTTTGCCATTAGCTTCTGAATGCAGATGATATTGAAAAATACCACTTTTTGAGGTAAATTTTATGGACAGATAAGTCTGTTTTTACAGGGGAAGGCATTTCTACCTTTCCATGTGGGAAATCTTTTGTTTATTCATCTTTGTATTGCTGTCGAATTGTGTTGAAAAATCATAGTTTGCCCAACAGATTGATTGATAAGATTACTAAGATTTGTTACAAAATATTCTACCTCAACTTCATCACGATATTTCACCTGAAGTTCGGCGAAATATGGTGTAATAGTAAATTTGACCAGCTTTTAGATGAACAGATGAAATTTTGATTTGGTCAAATAGTTTTGGAGTTATAGTGAAAAATGTAAAAAAACGTGGATTTCACAACAATACGGGTTTTGCGTGGTTTTTAGAGGCATTATTAAAAGTTCACATTTAATAGACTAATAGTAAATTTGATCATTTCTAAGATGAAAAAAAGTAATTTGGATTCGGACAAATAGTTTCGGAGTTATAGACAAAAGAGTACGACAAACATGTTTTCGCGGAGAAGTGGGACTGACTGCCAGTGGGCCAATTTCTACACTGTTTCCCAAGACCATAGCTTTGCGGTAAATGGTCTGATTTCGAAATAGTTTTTTTTTCATTTCGTAGGTAATAATTCTAGCTATAATTAATATTTGAAGATTTTCAAGAGAATAAAAGTTCGGCTGTTTTTTCTTGAAAACGGACTTTTGGAACCTTATTTTACTGTACTAATAGGAAACCTGTCGCCAAAGTTTCAATCCGAGCACCATCACCAACAGAGTTAGAACACCCTAAAAATTCCTAAAACTATTCAAATAAATAACTAAAAGTCTAATATCCTTCAATTTTTTTCCATTCAATTTCTAATGGGAAACTGTCGACAAATTTCCGATCTAAGCAACACCAATGTAGACTAAGAACCCCCAGACCTTCGTTATTTTATAAAAGATGAAAATTTGTTAGCGCATGCTCCCAATACAGGTAAGAACGATGGGCGATTAATAAACTTCAGGTTATCGTTACCTTGGCAGGTAAACGGCATTAAAGGTGTGTAAAATACCAGCCTACTATCGTCAAATAATGAAGCGTAATTTTTTGATATTTCCTTCAGAATATTGTTAACAATTATGCCATTCATTGCCAGACAGTTACTTTCGTGGCAACCCCTTGCCAGACACCCTTAATGCTCATTTAATTGTAATCAATCTTACGCTATAGTATAAAAGCTGATGTATATTACTTGGGTAATAATTAGATGGTGTTTCCTCATCAGCCAGACCGTTTTGATAGACCCAACCCCTTGCTAAACAAGCATGTAGGGTAGCAAAGTTAAAGTTAAAAGTTTATATTTGGTAGTATGAATTTATAAATCCCTGCATACACTGTGAACAATTGTTTCAGGCTTGGAAAGGGCCCTATTTTAGTCTCACTAAATAATAATAATAATAGCTGCAATCCAGGAAATGAGATGGACAGGTCAAGGAGCATTAACAAGAAGAGCCACACAATCTTTTACAGCTGCGATGACAAAAAGCATACATATGGAACTGGTTTTATTATAAACAAGAAGATGAGTCAGCTTGTAATTGGGTTTGAACCAAAAAGCCCTAGAATTTGTTATCTCCGAATAAAGGGTAAATTCTATAACTACAGGTTGATCAGTGTCCATGCTCCGACAGAACCATCCGGGGATGATGAAAAGGACGCTTTCTACAATAGACGGAACGACGCCTGGATTCCTGCCCACGAGCAGATATTAAAATTGTTCTTGGCGACTATAATGCGCAGGTGGGAAAGGAGAGAGAATACCTACCTACCATAGGCCCTCACAGCATCCATGACCATACAAATGACAATGGTATGAGAATGATAAACTTTGCTGCTTCGAAAGGACTGGTGGTTGGCAGCACAATGTTCCCTCACAGGAGAATCCATTTAGCTACATGGCATTCCAATAATGGGTTCACATACAACCAAATAGATCATTTGCTAATGAGCGGCCGCCATATCACTAGTTTGATGGATGTAAGGGTCTTTAGAGGAGCAAATATTGATTCTGATCACTACCTCACAGTCTCTGGGGTCAGAGCAAGGATCTCAAACGTTAGAAGCCAACATGTGGCAGAGGCCCCTAAAATCAATACTGAAAAGCTGAAGGATCCCAAGGTTAGGCAACTCTTTGAAGAAAGTATGAATATCGGATTTAGAAACCTGCACCAGGCCGAAGATATTGACCAACAATGGCAAAAAAGTTTAAGAGACCATAGCAGAACAGGCAGTTACGGTGCTTGGATGCCATAGACCAACTAAGAACATGCCATGGTTCCATGAAGAATGCCAAAGAGTAACCAAAAAGATGAACCTAGCCTATAACTCAATGTTACAAAGGAGACACACCAGTGGAAGAATATAGGCCCAGAAGAAGAGAGGAAAAACAAATTCACCAGAAAAGAAAAAGAGCATGGGAACAGGAACGACTCCGACAGATGGAATGCCTCAGGAATAACAATGAGGCAAGAAAGTTTTATCAAGAAATTAACAACAGCCGAAAACCATTTAAGCCAAGAATAAATGCATACAGAGACAGCGAAGATAATCTGATCGCCAACAGAATGCATGTTCTGGAACAGTGGCGGAACTACTTCAACGTCCTTTTAAATGACGTAGAAGAAGAAGATAGACTAGAAACAAAGTTGCCTCCGGAAGAATTAGAACCACCTGATATGGAAGATGTATACGAAGCACTAGAGCAGCTGAAAAATACTAAAACACCGGGACTAGATGGACTCCCAGCAGAATTGTTCAAACATGGGGGATAAGAATTTGTCAGATATCTATATATTATCATAATGGACATCTGGAAGACTGAAGAGATTCCTTCAGATTGGTTTAAAACAGTGATCTGCCCGATCTACAAGAAAGGAGATGTGCTTGACTGTCATGACTACAGAGGCATATCTCTCATGCCTAATGCTTATAAGGTGTTCTCCCAGATACTTAAAAGAAAACTACTCCCTTTTGCTGAGGAAAATTATAGGAAGGTACCAAACGGGCTTTATGAGAGGAAAGTCAACCATAGACCAGATATTCCCCATCAGAAATATCCTTGAAAAGTGCAGAGAATATAATATCCATACATACTATCTGTCCATAGACTTCCGGAAAGCATAAGATAGCATAAAGAGAAACGCACTGTACCAGGAACTTCTTGTGATGGGAATACCATCCAAGCTGGTACGTCTAATTAGGGCTACAATGAAGAAAGTAGAATGCACAGTGCGAATCCAGGGTGATATAACTGATAGCTTTGAAACCCATAAAGGGCTGAGGCAGGGGGACTGCCTCGCATGTTTACTGTTCAATCTGGCCCTCGAAAGTGCAGTGAGAAAATCTGGGATACAGGTCAAGGGAACAATATTTAACAAGTCTAGTATGATTTTAGCATTTGCAGGTGATGTTGACCTAATTGGAAGAACTCCAACTGATTTGAAAAATAGCTTCCTCAGCCTTCAGGCAGCAGCATCGAGATTTGGTTTGGAGGTGAATGAAGAAAAGACAAAATATATGCATGCTGGCCCACGACTTGATGGGCAGGAGCCATCAAACATAGTTGCCGGAGGCTTTTCGTTTGAAACGGTGAACGAATTTGTATATCTTGGTTCACAAGTAAACTCCAACAACGAAATACAGGCCGAGATCCAACGAAGAATCATAACTGCAAATAAATGTTATTTTGTGCTACAAAACCATTTAAAAAGCAGGACAGTATCTCGAACCACAAAAGAGCTAATATATAAAACCTTGATAAGACCAGTGCTCACCTATGCTTCTGAGTGTTGGACTGGTACACAGGAAGCACTCCTCCTAAGGTTCGAAAGAAGGATCCTGAGAAGAATTTACGGACCATTTTGCACCAATGGAACCTGGAGAACTAATGCTGAAATTACGAGGCTCTACATGAACCCTGATGTTGTAAGAATTATAAAGGCAGGACGTCTCCGATGGGCAGAGCATATAGTTAGAATGACCCCAGACCAGATTCCTAGAAGAATTCTAGACGAAAAGGTGTATGGCACGAGAAGAGTGAGAAGACCTCGGCTACGATGGATTCATGGAGTGGCAGCGGACGCAAGGAACATCTTGGGGATCCGCTACTGGTTGCTACGATGGTAAGTGTCTGGCAATGAATGACTTAATTTTTAACAATATTCTGAAGGAAATATAAAAATATCACGCTTTATTATTTGACGATTATAGGCTGGTATTTTACACACCTTTAGTGCCGTTTACCTGCCAAGGCCACGATAACCATAACTTCATGATGGTCCATCGTTGGTACCTGTATTGGGAGCATGCGCTGACAAATTTTCTCCTATTTAAAGTAACGTAGGTCTGGGGTTCACGGGCTCTTGCTCTAATAAAAAAAAAAAAAAAAAACCTGTACCACTTACAACCCATGAAGGGTCTCGGGTTCAGTACTTAGGTAGGCTGTACTGTTTCTAAGCCAACGGTTGTGAAAGGAGGTGATTTGGCCAGAATTCACGCTCAACCGCCAGGTTTTTCCCCAATTAAGGGTACCCACTATTTAAGAGGCTGGGTGGGCCCCAGGAGGGTCTCCCGACCTCGAATTCGATCCACGACTGAAATAACAGAATATAAATTTTCTGCCTTCAGGCGGACTCGAACTCGGGCCCGGAGCATGGTAGTCAAGCGCCTTACCCACTGAGCTACCGCGCTCTTGCTCTAATAGGTGCGAAAAATATAGACAAAAACAATAAAACTATAGACCCCCAGCGAATGGCATATCCATATAAAAAATCTCAATGTTTTTTATTGTTTTTGCCTAGTATTTTAGTTGAGAGTTCTTTATAACGTGCTACGTCCACATCGGTTGGGAGGCGGGGAGAGGAACCATTCAAAGGTAAATTTTTACTCTTTTTCCTTATCAATTAGAAATTTTGAGTTCAGCCAAAATGTAATGTTCCTTGCAGGGAAATTTAGTCAAGAATGGCTTCAGGGAATCGTTAAAAATGGGAAGGTTAAGGTGGCTTGGTCATGTGGAACGTATGGAAAAGGAGTCAGAGTTGGAGGGCTGTTGCCGCCGATAGACCAGCATGGCGAGCAACCTGTGATAAGTAGTATGGTTTTACATTAGAAAATCATTTTTAAACGCCTCGGAAGGGAGAAGCAAGTTGGGAGGCTAGTGTATTTCAGTGCAGCTTGTCATGGAAGGATGGGTATCTTGTTTAGGTTAAATCTGTAACACCTAGATCGTTATGGGTAAGATTAATCGTTGACATAATAAGGAGCATTGAGGATTATAGGAAGGATTTTGGATTGGATAAGAGAAGAATTGGAATGTTTGGAGCCCCTAAGTTTATATCCGATTGTCCAAATAGGTCTAGTTACTGCCATTTAAATTAGTCTTTCGTAATTAATTATAAGCAATAAGAAAAAGCTATGAGGTGCTAGAGGTTGTGGACTTCCTAATATGAGATTATTGGGTGACTCGGAAGAAGGTTTACGGCACACAGTGGAACGAACGTTAGGGCGGAATGGACATTCGTTAATATCTCCGCTTCTGCTTCTCCTAGAATAATGCTATTGGTACCGTTTTAAAGCTTTTTGAATGGACTATTAAATGATATGCTAATCATGATCAGATCGTAAGAGGAAACATGTAAGAATTCCTGATTTGATATTTCGATGTTGGATAATTTATCATCATTTACTTACCATTTATTGTACCTATATACTACGAGAATATATGCAATAAAATATTCTATGGAATGATAAATACATATGTATTAAATAAAATTACAAAATAAAACGTAACAAACTAAAATATTTAATTATTAAAAAAAAATAATATAACAATTGGATAATTACTTTTGTCAGTTAATATCCTAGGACTAATTGATACATCAAAATTATAATATATGTAGGTGCCTATATACAATTGTTTATTTAAATAACGATCAGAATTAAACTCATAACAACATAATTTTAATTAAGATTCTTTTTTCTATATTCTAAGTAACAATAAGTGATTGTGCTTCTGGTAATAAATCACGTTTAATGTTTATTATTCTCGGTCTAAGAGTCGAAATTAAGGGATCCGAATTTATTAATAAATTATTTAAAACATCTCGATTGTTTGATTGCCTCGATGATTTTCTGGCATGAAACAGTCTGAAATTTCGGAATAACTTGTGATTTGCTTCTTGAGCATCTTCTGACAATTGTCCTATAGGTATTATAGCATTTTTGGCAATCAGTGTTCCGTGCACGAGCAGTTTGTGCACGGTGACTGGCATATAATACCAGCCATACAGAGATACATATAACCGTGCTGTCTCTTTCGTGTAGGCTTCAAAGTTATCAAGTTTTATAATTGACCCAGAAGAAATAGCTTGTAATATTATTGCAAAGCGTCTAATTAGATTTTCGTCAACCCCTGTTATAGCTGATGAAGTTTCTGGGGAGGCAAAAAATTTCCTTGCAGTATTTCCATCATTGCTTGTACCAAAACCTTGTCTTACGTGGTCTACACAAAGTCCTAACTGGATTTTAAAATCATGTTGAACTTTGCAAGTAACTCCTTTTGCTCTGTTGTTTTTGCACTCCAGGACTTGAAATCTAATCGGTAAGAGATGTGAATTAAGCACTCAAAACACCTGATCAAACAATGCAAAGGGGACAAGCCAAATGAGTAATACTCATCATTAACTATTTCCTTGTTTGTAATAATTTTTAAATTGTTCATTTCTTTAGGTGTTGCATTGCACAAAAAACACCTCATAGCTGAAGAAGTCCCTGTTAAAATATTGCATATTTTGCCATCAACCATAAAATAATGTTTAAAAAATAAAATTTAAATAGTAAACAGACAAACAAAAGACAAAAGTAGGTAAACAAAAGAAAACTTGCGAAAAGTAGCGCCAATATCAACAGAAATCATTTAAAATTAATTCTCAAGACCTAGAAAAGAAAAGAAAAAAATCATTTTCTCGGAAAAGAGCACCTAAGAGCAAAATCCAACTAATGGAAAAAAAACTTCAAGCATTCTAGTTATTTACTGTGAAGGTAGTTTTTTGGGCGATTTTAGGCGATTTTCGCAATTTACATTTGAGTTTTTTCTCCTAATTTTCATCGAAAAATCCCAGACGTTTGAAATAATCCCGAGTTTTATTTGCCTAAAATATCTTATTATGGATAAGATGTGTTCCAGTAGTTGCACGGTTAATTTAAAGCATTACCTCAAACAATGGATTTTTTTTTAAATATGAGTTTAAAAAAATATATATATTTCAATGCAGAATTTTTCCTATAAGATTTGATTTTAACATTAATTTATCTATGGATTTTGTTGAAAAGAAGTATAAAGTATAATTTAAGATCCAAATAAAAGACAAATTTAGTTATTAGAGAATTGGTCCAATGTCCAACAAATTCGTTGATTCGTTCCACTGTGCGGCAGTCAAACGATGGAGGGCTGCTGGCGATAGACCAGCTAGGTGAGACATCTGTGATAAAGCTCTTGTCCCTGGAGGGCAGTAGTAATGGAATATGATAATATTATGTTATAAAAAGAAAAAAAGTTTATCCCGCGTGAAATGAACTTCGATTTCCTAGAAAAGGCTTATCTAATATTCACATAAGAGGGGAAGCAGCAAAGCAAAACAAAAAAAAAAAAAAATAGCAAAAAGACTTCTGCAGGAGATGCATTGAGCTTTGAAATAAAATTTTTTAACGACATCGAACCACTGCTCCCCATATATAATACCTTATTCTCGATTGTGACCTATCGATTTATTACGATGTTTTCGTCCCTACTTTTTGATAGTGTAGGTTTTTTTTTTTTTTTTTTTTTATGTCTTTATTGAAATTTACAACTGTATATACAATATAAAATATAATACATCAAGTAAATGTGATGACATAGATAAAAATAACAAGTCACTTGTTTTTAAAGCACCTACCCATTGGTAGCACTTATAAAGGTTTTTTATTATGAAGTTTTATATTAGAAGGTACCGAGGCCATCTTCTTTTCAGGTGCCTCGGAGGATTATCTGGAATGGAATGAGAAGCAAGTTGTGATACTAATGGATTTGAATGGTTGTGGAGTTTGCTATGAAAGGATTTATATCTGGTTTGAGCTGAGTCAGAAATGTAAGGTATATTAAGGTCTTTGTGGATAAGATGAATTGGATGGTTTAGTGGAGCCCCAAAACTCAACTCCGTATGTCCAAATTAGTCTAATTATTGTTATGTAAATGAGTCTTTAGTAATTAATTGAAAGGTTGGAACGTTTGTCAAGTAAATGTTGAAGTAGTCGAAAACGACGGGCAGTTTCTTGTCCACTTGAGGATGGGTATCGATACACAATTTTTTAAAATATCGATTTTTTTTTTACAGTCCGATATTTTCTCTCTCAAAGATTTGTCGTATCGATACGGACGTTACTATGTTTACTTTGTGTTGACACGTCAGCTGACGTGTTACGAAAAAATATAAAACATTATTTTAAATAGAAGTGCTCACACTACTCTGACGTGTAGTGCCGTGCCATGACAAGTTCCACCCATATTCTCCTTGAGTGGTGAGCGACTATAAAAACTGCTATCACAGCAATATACTCTTTTTCTTCATCTAAAGCGTCTAAAATTCTCATGTCCATTCCGCAACGATGTGCACCTTGTGAGAACCAAATAAAAACTGACATGAATTGGTCACTACACCTCAGCACAGTGTGCTCACACTGGCTGACGCTGACAGGGTTACACGACAGCTGTCGTAGTCGTCAGCACGTGTAAACACGTCCCGTTAGCGTAATGTGAATGCACTTTTTGTGTTTGGGGCAGGGAACAGTTAGGAAAACTGGTACTGGTTGCGACTGCATATGGTTCACAACTGATTAAGCTTATGTATCTATTTCCTACTGTTTGAGTCATAATAAGCTACTTTTAAATTTTAAATATTTAAAATTTTTTATTCCTATATAAAGCGTGAAATAATTTAAATAAATAGCTGTTTCATTGTGAAATGATAGGAACATTTAAAATGTTTTTTCACTAATAAAAAAATTCACGATAAATCGGTGTATCGATGTTTGTGGTTACCGATATTTAGAGCTTAAAAATTGTTTACGTAGAATTCCTTGATTTTTCTTATGACACATTATTTTTATTATGACACAACTATTACCAGACAAGAATTAAATCCATGTTGAAACTATTATGAACTTCCGTTACACTTTCTTAAATTTAAGAATGGGAAATAGTAAAATTTCAATATGGGGGGAAGGAGCAATATTTTTAAGTTCTTTAGCTTAAACAAGGACTAATACACATGCTTTCAAATCTTCGGAATTCTCTCATAGAGTGCTGGAAATTATGATTAAATTACAAACATTTGACATAATTTTTCTCCTAAATAAGTTGTGTAATAAATTAACTAAAACGATATAATCGGTCATATCGAAATCTCAATAAATCGGTGTATCGATATTTATGGTCTACGGTATATTGAGTTAAAAAAATTGTCGATGTACAATATCGATAATTTTCTTACGATGACCATCTATATTCCCACACAAACATTAAATTCATGTTGAAACTAATGTTAAATTCTTTTTATAATCATAAGGTATAGTTGACTGTGATATATAGGAGATGTAGATAGTTAGGGTAGGCAATCATAGATACTCAGCAGATCAAAATAAAATTGTTTCTATTTTAATTGTTAAAGCCGACGTTTCGACTTGCATTGCAAGTCTTCATCAGGGCTAGGAAAAAAGAACTTTTTTTTTTTCTTTTTTTTTTTTTTTTCTTATTTTTTTTTCTAGCCCTGATGAAGACTTGCAATGCAAGTCGAAACGTTGGATTTAAGAATTAGTATAAAATAAACATTTTATTTTGATCTGCTGAGTATCTATGACTGCCTACCCTAATTATCTATATCTCGTATATTCTTTTATATCTCATACTAGCTGAAAGTTCCCTGCTCCGCTACGGTTTAATATCATTAGGATTAAGGACAACTTAAATTAATAAAAGTTAAGCTTAACGTTGATAATTATTATTACTTAAATAAACCTAAAGAATTCCATTCTTAGAATAATTTCAATAAGTGAATTTGACAATTTACAAAAGTTAATTTTATATTATTTTGATAGTCCTTCAGTGAAGTTCGAGGCAGTACTACCATCTTACCCATCTCTGATACCAGACCATCAGATTTTCATATGGCATACTTTAAATAAATATAGTCTCAACTTCTCAACTTTTTTGATTTTTTCGAATAAAGTTTAGTCTTTCTGTTTCTATTTATTCTATATATTCTAGGTTCAAGGAATGAAATTCAGAAATGTTGGGTACAATTTGTAAAATACAACTTGGGCCTGGTTGAGAAAAGCAGTTTCTGTGACCGGAAAACTGAAGGAAGAGTAGTTGGGGACGATGCTACTGGTGAAGCAATGTTGGTGGGTTGCTCGTAAAGAATATGTTCATCGAACTGGGCTTACATGACATCACCAGATAACATTAGTCTTTTAACCTCCTCTTTAACATAAGTCTTTTAATAGCTCCTCGTCACGAAACAACTCAAACTTGTAAGGGTACACCTCTGCAGCCACCATGAGTTCACAGAAAGTACCATATTATAAGGTTTCGACATCAATCGTATTTTTGTTTGTTCACAACTATAAGGAACTTAATTTGTGGTAAAAGTGTACGGCTTAAACATCTAACCTATTTTTTTAACTTAGCTTATATCCAAATACCATATGACAATTAATCTATTATTATTCGCCCAATAAACATTCTAATCGGATTTTTCACGAATTAGCAGCGATCCAGGCCGATTTTTTAAAATTCCAGGCCGATTTTTTAAAATTTTCTTAGCGAGCACCTACGGCCCTAGAAGAAGCTACATATCGAATTGCATTCCAATCCGTTCGGTGGTTTCTAAGATTTCGTGTTAAATGAGTGAGTGGTATTTGACAAATATATAGTAGATTTGAGAAGGGGGAAATAAGAAAATATGAATATAGAAATAATTAAATCTATGTTGAAACTGATGTTATTAATTCCGGTTAAACCTTCTTATACTCAACTCTAAACCTACTAGTTCAGCCAATAAACATATTGTAGAGTGCATGAAATAAGCGATTATTTTTACCTCATACTTTCATTAGGAGTAGGTTTGGGCGATAGCCGATAGTTAGCACTATCGATAGGCCGATACTATCAAGATAGTTGAGAACTATCGATTGCTATCGATAGTTTTTCGATAGCTGCTACCTTTTTTTTCCAAAGCTATCCATTAAAGAATTTCAACTAATTTAATTAAATTCAATTATCTACTTACTTTTTGAAATTTGCAGGGTTATAAATTATAAGATTATATCATAAAGACGAGAGAAAAAAAAATAATTTATTTGATTTAAAAAAATATTTACAATTTACATGGTCACAATAATAATGAACAAATCAAATCTTCAGAAAAGAAAAATAACGAAATAGTTAATTTCAAGAGTCAAGTGTGCTCCTTGAGCCACATATTTCCCGAAAGGAAAACTAGCATTTCTGCTTTCCTTTGAAATGAAATGAAATAAAATAAAATAAAAATAATCTTTATTCTGGGACTTACTGTCCTCTAAGAATAAAAATAATGCCCAGTTAAAAGTACAATTGTCTGGCCTATTATTTACAAATTTAATGCATCACTAATTACAGCATACATTTTTTACAGGAAAAAAATTAAATTAAATTAAAAAAAAATATAAACATATGAAATAATAATTATAACTTAAAATACTTCCTTTGGCTTAATCTTTGAGAGAACCCTTGAGCTCTATGAATTTCGAATTCAATTTCAAACTCGACACTGGACAGAGACAGATCAGCATAATTCCGAGAGTTTCAAAACTTGAGAGTAAAAAAGATCTATCGATAGTCGACGCTATCGATAGTGACCATCGATAGGCATGACCTATCGATATATCTATAGTAACTATCGACTATCGCCCAACCCTACTTGTCTTTGCCCCCACCAACCATATAGTAATTGAGTTTAGTTAATTTATTTTAGTCTTGTTTATAATTTTCATTCTTTTTTTTCCGAATAAAGAATAATAATCTTTATTTAATTTTTAGTTTGTTGATGCTATTAGGAGCTAGTTGTACAGTTGCTAGAACCACGCGGGGCTAACAGCAGTTGAATCAATAGGTCTAAGTTATTTACTTGCTTTAAGCTAGCAAGCGGAAGTTAGTCCTCTAAGTTGTACTTAGTGTACAGTCTCTTCATACCATATATCTTTGTATTTTATATAATCTAATATCCTATCATAGAAGATTCATATAAGGTACCGTAAACTGGGGCAACTTTGCCATGTTTAATTTTTCCTTACAACTTTTACCTCAACCAATAGCGTTCAAATCTGTTTTAAAACCCATTATAATTATGAGTCTAGATCTTTTGATTTAAAATATATGCAACAATTACAATTCAATCATTAAATTAAACTAAAAAATATAGAAAAATAGCATTGGCAAAGTTACCCTACAATAGGGCAACTTTTCCAAGTATGTAAAAAACACTTAAAAAATAGAGACAGAGACAGAGAAAGGATTTTTTGAACTAATATGAAAACATTTTAACGAGAAAATGACAAATTGATAAGGTATTAGTTGACTGAGAAGTATTTAAAGATGTAGATTCTTGGGGTATGCAGTCATAGATACACAGTAATTAAAATAATATTTTAACTTATAATGCCGACGTTTCGACTTGCATTCCAAGCCTTCATAAGGAGTTTCAGAGAGGATGGTAATCAGAGAAAATGACATATATTTAGATTTTACAGTATTTAGAATGAAACATCGTAAAAATGAAATTCTTTAAAACGAAACTTGAAATACCTAATGAAATTTAAAAACCACAAAAACATTTTCATCCATAAATGTATATTTACCTGGGAGTTCAATATAGGGTGGGTCAATTATATAAATGATGTATCCTACGTTTAATAAAGCTTCATCAGCCACGTTTGGGAAGTAAAATGATCTTCCTGTGTTGTTTGTGCGGAGGTAGGATATTTCAAACTCCTCGCCTCCGCAGAATTTGGTGAGTTTGCCCACGAAATGGTTTAAACTTTTGCAATATAGATATTTATGTAAAAACAAACACAAAATTATAGGTTGGCAAAGTTGCCCTACCTTGACCTTACTTCCTAGTGCAACTTTACCAAGTTATTTAATAAACCTACAGAAAAAGTAAAATTCACATTTTCAAGTTGTTCCAAATAAATATTAATGTATTAGACAAAATAAATTGCTATTATTTACTTTTGAATGTATGAGCTGGACGAGACACTTTTTAGGGGTATCAAAACCAACTGTTGCAAAGAAAAACCTGTAAACATTGGATAAATCTGATTAAACATAAGAGTTTCTTTTAAAAAATAACTCCTCTACGTGATGAAGCACTAGCGCTTCTATTTAATGGGTCAGAAACTTTACGAAGTGCCAAACAACATTTTTTTCAAAAACTGGCAAAATTATCCATTTTACATTACTAATTATTTTAGAGATATGCGAACGTTGAAGATCACCAAAAGATGGTGAGACCTAGCCTGTATTTAATAACAATCAACGGGACTCTACCATTCGCCATTTCGGTCTGAAATGTCAACAAATTAGCATCAGCTGGTTTAAATGTAGGACCGTTGCTTAGTTTCCCTGGGCCGGTAGCCATAGTAACCAACTATTAAAATCCATCCAACTACTTTATTAATCCAATTTCATCTGCTAATTGTGAAATAAATGTTTTCAATAAAAAATTACAATATATACAACTTTTTTAAAAATAATTATTGATGTTTACAACTGTATACAATATATACAAGTAAATGCATATATATGGAGAAAATCCTATACCATCGATACAACTAACATTTGAAAGAAACAATATCGAAACCCATCCCTAGTCAAGAGCTTCATTACTGCTTACGACCAATCAGCGTTCGCCTTTTACTGGTTATTATGTTTTCTTTCAATAATTGTAGGTTTGAATCAATTGTTAGTGATGTAAATGTACGTAAGTATACAATAAAGTACTTAATTTTATCCGGACTATTCATATCACCAAGATTCATTCTCAATAATAACAGGACAATATCCCTAATGCCTTCCTAATAATAATTTATTATGTAATTCAATTTTGCAAATGGACGATGACAGACCCGGTCTTTAGACTGCTTTCTTGGCCTGGACTAACATTTCTCTCGAAGCCTAAGCAACGTGGCTATACAAGTTGAATATATTGCTTCTTAAAGCTTTTAAATTATTTTGATTAAATTATCGATTTGAGCCACTTAGAATAACTGAGAATATTATTCAATCAAAATCAGCTGTTTAATGTTCTACTTTATCCACATGTTGTTGAAAAACTCAATGATGCTTCATTGATATAAGAAACAGCTGATTCTAAAAAGACAAAGTCAAAACTACATCTCAGCTAATCACTTCCACAAGTTCAAACTCAGATCTAACATTAAATTAGTCTTCATACTAATTCGGTATGAGATCTTATAACTAATGTTAGTAGTTGGATAGGGTTACAGGATAGTGTTATTAGCCCTAAGCACAACCTAGATACATTTATGCCAGACACACCTCCCTGTGACTCTCAGGGTGAGGAGAGCATACAGAGATTCGAACCTACACCTTATTAACCTGAGTATTTGGACTCTGTGATCTTATCTAAAGAGCGGCCACCCATCCAAGTACTAACCACGCTCGACAGTGCTTATGTTTAATTATTTACTGCACTAAATAAAAATTAGTTTAATTTAAGAATTTCCTCAAGGTAGTATCCTCGGTCCCACCCTCTACACGGTGTAGACAGCTGACATACCGACTCAACCTACCACTGTCCTTACTACTTATACTGATGATATATGTGTTCATTGCATCCCAATCACTACAATCTAACATTATTAAGATCCAAGGTTTTTTTTTTTTTTAAATATATGTACAATGTGTCCATATATAAAGGGGAAGGTGTCCTTGAAGAGCGCACTGCGCGGCATTGGTTTGAAAAATTATTCTACATTATTATTATTCTATATGGAGATACGACGTTGGAAAGGAAGAAGGGCTCCGGGCGGCCATTAATGGATATTGATGAGGTTCTGAAGGAAGCTGTTGAGGCAAATCCATCCACAAGTACTCGCGAACTTGCCAGGGAGTGTGGTGTGTCGAAAGATACTGTTTTTTTTTTGTTTTGTTTTTTCCATGGCGCTACAGACCGATGTGGTCCCTGGCCTCCTCAATGAGCCTTCGCCAGGTGGCTCGATCTTTTGCGACTGCTTTCCAATTCCGTGTATTTAGCAGGGTCAGTGCATCCTTTGCAACAGCATCTTCCCACCTAAGTCTCGGTCTGCCTCTGCCCCTAGAACGCTCCAGTCTCCCCTCCAGCAGCTTCCTCGGAACCTGGTCATCCATCATTCTGGCGACATGTCCAGCCCATCTCAGTCGTGCCAACTTAATAGTTCGCAGCACATTTGCTTCCCCGAAGAGTTCATAGACCTCATTGATATGTCGTCTTCTCCATTAGTCTCCTTGCTTAATGGGCCCGAAAATCCTTCTCAATACCTTCCTCTCGAAAATGAGGATTTATTTTTCTTCCTTGGTTGTCAAGGTCCATGTCTCGCATCCATAGGTAAGAACCGGCCTAATTAGGGTTTTATATATTGTACTCTTCGTCTTTCGGGAGATCAAGGGCTTTCTTAGATGTTTCTTTAAGCCAAAGTAGCATCTATTGGCCAACATCAGTCTATGGCTTGTTTCTGCTGATATCTTATTTGTGGCGCAGACGATTGACCCAAGGTACTTGAACTGGTCCACACTTTGGAATCTAAACGGTCCCATTTGCAGGTGCTCTCCTGCTGTGTTACCATCACTCATGCCAGTTCTCATGTACTTTGTTTTTTTCTTCATTAATTGTTAGACCCATGTCTGCAGCGGCTTCCATGAGTTTCTGGAATGCGCTCTTAAGGGCATCGAGCGAGCGGGCAATTATGGCTATATCGTCTGCGAAAGCCAGTAACTGGACGAGTTTGTTATAGATAGTCCCAGTCACCTGGATGTCAGAGCTTCTCACTACTTTCTCCAAGGCAAGATTAAACAACATACACGCCAGGGCATCACCCTGTCTCAGTCCTCTTTGCCTCAGAGGCAAATCCACAATAGAACAAATATTTGGTATAAGGATGATACTCCAGAAGTCAACAGAATTTAAAATGAACACACACCATCTCTTCGTTGACTTTAGGAGTGCATATGATAGCATCAAGAGGCCCAAACTCTACCAAGCCCTGCGAGAGTTCGGGATACCACCGAAACTGGTACGTCTCATAGAGATGACGATGAAGGATGTTACGTGCAAGGTCAAGATACAGTCAACTCTGTCAACAGAATTTGAAACGAAAGATACTGTTAGTCGCCATATTTTCTCCATGGGGAAGGTGAAAAAGACCTTTAGACTGGTCCCTCACGAACTTACTCCTCAACAATCAGCAGAAAAGTTTACAGTACTTTATGGGCTTGAACTCCTGCCTCATCCACCATATAGTCCAGACCTCGCACCTTGGGATTACTACTTGTTTCGATCCATGGGTCATTTTCTTCAAGGGAAAAAAATTTATGATTTTGCGGAAGTTGAAAATGCTGTCCAAGAGTTCTTTGACAGCCATCCCAATTGTCATCGAGCAATTGGCTAGTAGATGGGTAATGACGGTGGATAACAATGGACTATACTTATATATTTGTTTAATAAACGGCCATTTTTTTTTTTTTTTATACACACTATTAGTATAGATGTTACGTATGCATGTTATTATTGCATAAATAATAAGTATTGTTTTATTAATAAACAGATATATCTATTTTACGCCAATTTTTCTTATGGATTTTCTTTAATTCATAGGGGTATCGATTAATCTAGGTTCTACTTTTCCAAGCCTATCTATTCCATAGATGATATCCTACCGGTTTTTTTGTCTTTTCGGTGTATCGTTTATGGGATGTTTTATTGTAGTTACCGATTTCTCGAGTAATGGAATTTTCTAAATTGTGTGTTTTGTTAATTAAAGAGTCTATGGGGCTATGCTAGGTGTAATAAAAAAAAAATTATAAGTTACATCTAGTAGAAAAGTAAACTTTGTTTGGTATATTTACTTTTGTTTATTTTATTGTAGCTCTAGAATACGCCCCGCAGAACACTAAAAAGCCCTTTATTTATATATATAAAGCCATCTTGAAGGAATCAAATTAAATTAGATGGAGATGAGCTAAGAAGCCACCCTCCCTCCCTTCCAGCTCCAGCAGCAGGGCACTCATTCACTCCTAAAGGCTCCAGGTAATCCTCCAGCTAATTTCTCTCCCGCCTTCCTTTCAGCTCGGGCTGGAATCGAATTCAATTTAATCATTTCACTTCTAGGCTTTTGCTCTCGAAGGCTCTTCAAGCGATTATTAAAGTTATTAAGATTTCATGTTTATTGTTATTTTTCACTTCCAATTTGCTTTTACAAAGATTAATAAAACAAATGATGGCTATTGTAAGAAACATATCGATATTCCACATCGACTTTTGAGAGATTCCTGCCTTCAACATACTTCCTTATTATCCACTCCTACCTCAGTGACAGAACTTTTAAAGTTAATCACAACTTTTCTTATTCTTCTCTCTTTACCCAATCTGCAGGAGTTCCTCAAGGAAGTATCCTAGGTCCAATCCTCTACACGTATGCTAATGACACTTTTGTATTATCAGTAAACCATGATTCCTTCACTGCCTCCCAGACATTCCATTCACTTTCCAAAACCCTCAAGAATGGTGTTAAAAATGGAGAATCAAAATAAATCTAATAAATCCTATCAACTAACCTTCAACCTTCGTCGTAAACCTACGACTTCCCGTCTTACAGTATTCTTTAATAGAGTTCCACAAATTCCCGTTGAGCAGATCCGCTATCTAGGACGTTATCTGGACAAACGTCTTACTTGGAATCCACATACAAGACTAAAACGACAAGAAACTGCCCATCGTTTTTGACTACTTCAACTTTTACTTGACAAACGTTCAAACCTTTCAATTTATTACAAAAGACTCATTTACATAACAGTAATTAAACCAATTTGAACGTACAGAGTTGAGCTTTGGGCCTCCACTAATTCATCTCATATCCAATCCTTACAATGCAAAATCCTTAGAAATATCCTAAATGCTCCTTACTTCGTCACAAACAAACTTATCCACAAAGATCTTAATATACCATACGTTTCTGACTTAGCTAAAACTAGATATCTATCCTTTCATAGCAAACTCCACAACCATTCAAATCTATTAGTATCACGACTTGCTTCTCATTCCATTCCAGTGTAGTACTTCACCATTTAGAACTTATAAGTACTACCAAAGGGTAGTTTTCAAAACAAGTGACATTTCATTTTATCATTACCACCATATTTACTTGATGTATTTTCTTTTTATATTGTAGATACAGTTGTAAATTTCAATAAATATCTAAAAAGACTTTTGAGAAAATATCTATACATGATATAGCCGTCAACACAAATATCGATATACCCAGATATCTTGATTTTTTTTTATTTTACATGGATATTGTTAGCGCCATTACAATAAACTGTATTTTTTTTATTTATGGATTAATTTGAATTTCGTGTTGAATTAATATACTTGATATATTGTTGGTGATGTAAGCGATATAAGAGGTCGCTGCTGCGGCTGTAGGCTTTGGCTGAGGTTACCTAGCAACGGCCATATGATAGTTAGCCCAACATGCTAATTAACTTGAGTGCAATACAAAATGGCGAATAGTTAGCGTCACTGTTAAGGCGCTGTTGTTTCATCTTTGATTAGAATGCAGACGTGGGCGTACCAATTCTTCGACCACCTTCCAAGAAGATCACCGCCCGTATCTTCTTGAAGATTTGTTTCCATTGAAGCCATCTAGATCATCGACATCTCGTTGCGCTGTGACCAGTCATTGTCATCCCGCTACCTCTGCTTAACCCACTCATCAACAACATCGTATTTTGTTATGTTAATTATATTTTGTTTTTCTTAAGTAATACGTAATTCAAATTGATTATCAGGATGTTAAGCCCACATAACAATAAATTGATCAGGCTCATCAGGGGTTGAGCCCTCACCTTCCATGACACTTGGCCAAAGTTGTTTTCCAAGATTTTAGTAGAGTTGTATCTTTTATTTCTTCCCATGCTTGAGCGGCAATATAAATTCTTCTTATATATTGAAAGACTTCATAGCCTTTCAATTCACAGAATCGAACATTTGAGACTGGCGGGAGGAGGGGTTTATCCAGAGGAGTCGGATATCCCGAGGTCGGATATGAGGGGTTCTACTGTATGTACTTAGATCCTCCAGGACGACAACTTAAAACGATACAATTTTTCAGATCTGATGGTTTTCGGCGGCCGAAGGGCATTATTTTCCGTCCTTAAGGAAACTATTTTAAGATAGCGGAAGGACACCTATGGGCCACATACATATTAGTTTTCGCCCTTAGGAATACTATTTTAAAATATCCCAGGATTTAAAAATTTTAAGATGGCAGAAGGATATTATGTCATTGTTGTCCTTTAAGTTTTCGTTCTCAAGGATATTTCAATTAATTACAAAATATTCATTTACATGCCAATAATTCGACCTATTTGGGAATATAATGTCGAGCTTTGGGGCTCCACTAAACGTCCCGTTTATTCTCGAATCCAATCCTTACAGTACGAAACCCTTAATATTCCTCATTATATATGTCACAAATAGACATATCCATAATGATCTAAATGGTCTATATGTTTGCTAAGTTGTCCCAAACCAGATACGTATCATTCAATTATAAACTCTATAATCCACTATGCTTTCCACTTGATTCCCGTTAACTATACAAGGCATCTGAAAAGAAGATAGAATAGAGATCTTCTTGTCTAACTTATATTGAAGTGCTACAAATGGGTAGCTTATTTACAAGTCATTGGCAGGTTATTTAAATCGTTTCTCCATACATTTACTTGAGTAAATAAGCCTGCCGACTGAAGAAAGAATAACATGGAACATGTTTTAGGGGTGGCCATCTTGACCGTCGATGACAGTCATATCGTCGGTGAGATTGCGAATTCCGTTATGTCCATTTTTTCTATTTAGGTTTTTTTTTTGGAAGTTTCGTTTTAAAACGAAATTCCGCGTCTAATATAAAACCCGAATAAGCAAATTCAGCTTGGATCAGGTTTTGACGAAACACCTATTTGATTTTAGCTCAAAAATAATAACACAGGTGTATTAAAGCACATTTCGTATTTAACGTTATAAAAGGTGCTAAAAGCACAAAGCGGAATCGGAAATCTCACCGACGCACAGTGGGTTGACTGATTTTCTTGGCCAAAAATATTTCTGATGTTTAATTCATTTTATTTGATCCGATAAGCTGAAAAATAGGTATTATATGAATATAGAAATGGGTTTTATGAAAATAATAGGGTTTTTGCTGTTTTAAATAAAAAATATTTATTGATGTTTGATATAACGCGTATATTTTTTATAAATTAACTATCTATGTTTATCGATTACACACACGCATAGGCACACATGTGTGCACACACACACACACACACACACACACACACACACACACACACACACACACACACACACACACACAAACACACATACACACACCACTTTCTTGAAATCATTCAGAAAGTGATGTCAATTCCTTTTTCATCAGATGACCCATATTCATCATTTAAAGTAATATTTCGCTCCTGAATGTCGGGAAAGTTATATTTCTGCTCAGGAGATAGAAGCATGTCTATAGTTACCTTCAGGAAGGATTTGGTGTTTCTTCTGGGTAGCGGTCTCAGTTCTTAGGGAATGAAGTCCAGACTTAGGAATACCTACAATAAGCCCCATTTTGTATTTCATCTGTTTTTGAATGTCTGCCTTCCTAACTTTTACAATTAATATGTCATTTTCTTCCCTAACTTGCCACTTCTTTACTGATGATTTGTAGGCCAAATAAATATAGTCGAATCCTTACATTCGAAAAAAAAAAAAAAAAATCCAAATCGTAAAGATTCTTCACTACTGATGTAATCAGCGACCACTCATTAAATGTTTTTGATGTTGCACTACATATATAACATTTCATTGTAGACGTAGTTTGAGTTGCGGCATTACATACTTTATCGTTAACCATAGTCAGTAAAGTGTGCTAAACAGAATACAATATTTGTGCCAATACCATTGTTGATTCTTCTAATTGGTTTGCTGAATTTTGGATAGATTGTATTTCTTCATTCGTTACGTCTGCATTCTCCATGACGAACCTAACTATGAGAGGACGGCAATAGCGCGGCAAGGATCGTGATGGATTCTGCCGAACAACTCGCTTTTTAAATAATCCACAAGTTAACTGTACTGGCACAAGAGAAGTTGGAAATGTGTTTGCATCAGAGTCATTATCATTTGCAAAGTTCTGAATTTTTCAAATCTCTAAATCTTCAAATCTCTGGATGGATCTCTGATGTTCGCTTTTGTCGCATTTTTGCCAATGGTAACAATAAATTACATTGAAACCACAGTTCATTCTTTTTGACAAAAATAGTTTTTCTTTTTTGTGCACTGGCAACCATTTTTGTTTAAACTGTGACTGAAAATAAGAAAAATTGTGCTGTATTTCATTTATTTGCTTTTTTGAGTTATCGTCATATTATAATAAAATATTCTGGGCATATTCTAATTGTTTTTTATAATTAAGGTCCTTTTTTTTTATGCATGGCGTCAAATACGTAAATCTAGTCATTATTATGACTCCTGAAAGTCCTAAAAGGAAAAGAATATGTAATATTAAAAATTATCACATTAAACAAAAAAAACATACATTAACTGGCAAGTACTCGCACACCCCCGCTAATCCGCGATTACCGAATATATATTCTTAAAGCTGAATCATTCCTCCTTATGTTAATAAAAAAAAAGTGGTTGGAAATGCTTGGAAGTATAAGAAAAACATTCGAATTCTTTTAAATTTGACACTAAAAACGACAACAGATTTTATATTTTCCCTCGTGGTCCAACTAATTCACAAATGCTCTAATTATTGTTAAAAAATGATAAATATTCCCTCACTTAGCTGCTTTAGAGTGATCCGTAATCAAAATTGTCTTGAAAAATTCCAAACTCCAGAAAAATGACTTTTTACACAGATAAATATCCGACTGGCAGTTAAGAAGTGAGTGCACAAATAAAGAGTGGTTACTTTGATGAGTTACACCTGGTTTACAGATGGTCCCAGGGAAGGAATTAGACTTATACATTGTTAACAGACTATTCAACTATCTCTGACGGTAATTTTTTTTTTTGTCTGAAATAACTTTTACAAAATGGACTTTTGGCCAGCATTTGAAGGCAAATACCCCACTGTGCGACGATATGTTTTTTTTTGTTTTGTTTTTTACTTACCTGTGATTCATTTTCCTTTAGGTGATAAATTTTCAAATAAAAAATTAAATAGCAATATGCCTTTCCTCTGTAGTATACAAACTATATACAAGAATATTTAATCCTGCTATGCCCTTATGTTCTTTGTTTGTTTCCGTTTACCTATATGATTGTATTGTTTATCTTCCATTTAGGTTTTATAAGGGAGTAAAAGGGAAGTAATTTTTTATACACAACAGCTGGAACGAGAGGGATCGAACAAAGTCATTCAAATTCAGGTTAATTTTTTTTATTTCGTATTAAGAGAAACAGAGTCAAAAGGATCTCACTCATTAGTGAGCTAGTGTAATTTTATATAATCAGAGTTAAGCTCTTAACTGGGTGATGACCGAAAGGCGAAATTTCTACTCAGGCCCCTAATATCAGCCAGAACACCATGTCAAACTACAGGTAACGAATGAAAGGCCTCTGTTTTGGTTTCAATTAATTTTTAGGGAATAGACAAGGAACATTGAGTTCTAATTTTAGGTCGAAACTAAATATAATTATTACTTCATTATCTTTATTATTTATGAGGCAGACTATTTTATTAATATTTTTTAATTGCAAATTAAATGTTAAACTTAACTACAGTCCCATTTGGCTAACTCAAGTACACCATTATTTCATTCATGATATAGGCCAATGATTAAGATGATAATGAAGATGGTTACGGTTATAATTCATGTTCTAGTTATTCTTTTATAGTTAGGATAATGGGAATAATGATTGCGATTTAAATGTCAAAAATTAGGAATAATACTGCGATTAAGAAAAATTGGATTGAAAAGGGAGTTCGTGATGAACTTTTGGGATCAAATCCTTGCGCCCCACAGTGGAACGAACGTTAGGGGGAATGGACATTCGTTAATATCTCCGCTTCTGCTTCTCCTAGAATAATGCTATTGCTACCGTTTTAAAGCTTTTTGAATGTACTATTAAATGATATGATAATCATGATCTTTTAGAGGAAACATGTAAGAATTCTCGATTTGATATTTCGATGTTAGTTTTTTTTTTTTTTTTCCATCCTCCATTTATTAAAAAAACAAAACAAATAATAATAATTGGAATCAAATGATCTCATGTTTCTTTCTTAGCATTTTAAGATTTGTTGCTATGGTAGATTCTGGCGTCTCGGTTGACTATTGTCTTCCAGTTGTCTTGATCGAGTGAGGAGGAATCACTCTGCTGGCGATGGTGTGAAAATAGGTCAGTCTAAAAAGCCTGAACCCCTTCCCTAAGCGAATACATCCGCTAAGGGGGTCAAACCTTGCCACCTACCAGGCCTGGGAGGTGGGGCTGTGTCCCTGAAGAGAGGGTTGGCACAGTACTTTAGGCCGTCGAAGAATTTTATGTGCCGTCGACCAATGAATGAAGGGACCGATGGTAGTTGCAAATTTTCAGTTATGACGGTGTTTCTGGCCCTCTCAAGGCTTGTTCCGCGGACTATTCGTCGGAGAACTGAGTTCTGAAAGCTCTGAAGTGCTTTTTTTGAAATGACATTATGATGGCGTCGGTTTTTCTAGGGTTCACCTTGATTCCACACGACTTGAGTGCTCTAACTATGGTCTCTGTTGCCCTCTCAGCCATACTAAGTGCCCTTTTCGCATTCATGCTAGATGCATAAACCCCTATGTCGTCAGCATAGGCAGCCACCACCGCTTCAGGATGTTTAATGGCAACTACTGGTGCAGTGAAAACATTGAAGAGTATTGGTCCGAGGACCGAACCTTGTGGCACTCCACACGTGGTGGGGACAGGTGAAGACAGGCTTTCCCCTACCCTCACTATAAACGACCTACCGCTGAGGTAGTTGTCGATAAGTCGACATAAGGCTACGGGAAACCTGAACTCTTCAAGACAGCGTAGTGTTCGATGTTAGATAATTTACTATCATTTATTTACCTTTTATTGTACCTATATACTACGAGAATAGATGCAATAAAGTATTCTATGGAATGATAAATACATATGTATTAAATAAAATTAAAAGTAACAAACTAAAATATTTTATTATTAAAAAAAATTATATAACAATTGATAATTACTTTTGTATAAATGATATTGGATAAATATACTAGGTATAAATGATACATCAAAATTATAATATATGTAGGTGCCTATATAAAATTGTTTATTTAAATAACGATCACAATTAAACTCATAACAACATAATTTTAATTAAGATTTTTTTTTCTATATTCTAAGTAACAATAAGTGATTGCGCTTCTGGTAATAAATCACGTTTAATGTTTATTATTCTCGGTCTAAAAGTCGAAATTACAGGATCCGAATTGATTAACAAGTTATTTAAAACCTCTCTATTGTTTGATTGCCTCGATGATTTTTCTGGCATGAAACAGTCTGAAATTTTGGAATAACTTGTGATTCGCTTCTTGAGCATCTCCTGACAATTGTCCAATAGGTACTATAGCATTTTTGGCTATCAGTGTTCCGTGCTCGAGCAGTTTGTGCACAATGACTGCCATATAGAGATATATATAATCGATCTGTCTCTTTCGTGAAGGCTTTAAAGTTATCAAGGTTTATAATTTACCCAGAAGAAATAACTTGTAATATTATTGCAAAGCGTCTAATTAGATTTTCGTCAATCTCTGCTATAGCTAATGAAGTTTCTGGGGAGGCAAAAAATTTCCTTGCAGTATTTCCATCATTGCTTGTACCAAAACCTTGTCTTACGTGGTCTACACAAAGTCCTAACTGAATTTTAAAATCATGTTGAACTTGATTTTTTTTCCTTGCTAGTAACTCCTTTTGCTTCGTTGTTTTTGCACTCCAGGACTTGAAATCCAGTCAGTAAGAGAATTAAACACTCAAAACACCTGATCAAACAATGCAAAGAGGACAAGCCAAATGAGTAATACTCTTCATTAAATATTTCCTTGTTTATAATAATTTTTAAATTATTCATTTCTTTAGGTGTTGCATTTAAAAAAAAACACCTCATAGCTGAAGAAATCCCTGTTAAAATATTACATATTTTGCCATCAACCATAGTCAATAACATTCTATAATTGATAGAAATTTTGTGATTTATATGGGGAAGTAAATTATCCATTTGTTTCTGAATGTCTCGAACTAAAGACGTTACAGTTTCATATGTTTCTTTCATATAATTAAATGAAATAGGCCTACAAAATCTGGTCGATGATGGACATTCATTTTGCCAGACTATTTGACTATTCTCTAAATTTATCAAATTAATCGGTACTAAACAGGTAATCAAAATGACTGAATCATCCCCACTTAATGTTTCACGTTAAACTACGAAAGTTATTATTCCCTATTTCGCAACCCACGACTTGTAAAATCCGGGAAGAAGTATGGTCAAGTAAATTTTGCAATACGATATTTGCTCCAGTGTCAATAACCGAAACGGATTCTTCTGGGGGATAACAATCTTTTTTTAATTTTTGGATCTGATAGTAGCTGGTGTAAAATGATGTATATCCTAATGCTTTTACATTATTTCTGACTGCATTGTACAGAAACTTAGTAAAATCAGCGGCTGTATATAATGCTAATGCCTTTTCGTTCTCTTGGTCCTTTGGATTTAAAATGTTTTCACAAAATTGTTTGACTCTTAGTACATGTTCTTGATGCTCCCTAATAAATTTGACAATGTAATCTACGTCATCAGATTTGAATCTTTTTTCATGACAAAAGGGAACATATCCTCTGAACATTTTCTAAAACTTTCCGTGTTTGTCTATCGGATAATTGTTCGAATGATTGAGAACAAGACGGTATACTTGCGTTTTTTGATGATGATGATGAAGGTAGGTTCTGGATAACATCTTCAGGAACAATGAAATCCAAATTCAACCAGTTTTCATGCTTCTCCAAAAAACTCCTCGTCCTGTGGGACGAAATCCAGCGAGAGTTCAAACGACCACTGAATTTTCTTAATTTTTCTCGTAAGCAGAACTTTGCGGTATTTGAAATTTGTTCCAGTCTAAACGAATTAATCCATGTTTCCAATGCCAGGTCATAATCTTTAAAACTTATATGATTAAATAGGAAAAATTGAAAAACTTGACAATTTGTTTTAGGAACCATTGCACTTATGTCGTTCAAATACCACACACAAACTGATTGAGTTGGAGTTTCTTTGTTAATGCTCTATGTTAGATAAGGATTATTCGGATAAATGAATGTAAAAAAAAGACAACTTGCGTAAAGTAGACGCCAATATCAACAGAAATTATTTAAAATTAATGAAAAAATCGGAAAATTAATTTTTTCGGAAAAGAGCACCTAGGAGCAGAATCCGACTGATGGAAAAAAAACTTCAATCATTCTAGTTATTAACTGTGAAGTTAGTTTTTTGGGCGATTTTCGCAATTGATGTTTAAATTTTTCTGCCCTATTTTCATCGAAAATTCCCAGACGTTTGAAATAATCAGTTTTATTTGCCTAAAATATCTTATTATGTATGAGTTGTTTTCTAGTAGTTGCACGGTTAATTTAAGGCATTACTTCAAACAGTGGATTGCTTTAAATATATGAGTTTTTTAAAACAATTATTTTTCAATTCAGAATTTTTTCTTTACGATTTTATTTGAAAAATAATTTGTCTATGAATTTTGTTGAGAATAAGTATAAAGTATAATTTAAGATCCAAACAAAGGACAAATTCAGTTATTAGAGAATTGGTCTAATGTCCAACAAATGCGTTGATTCGTTCCACTGTGAGCCGAGCGAACCCTCATATGTTTTTTTTGTTTGTTTTTTTACTTGCCTGTGATTCATTTTCCTTTAGGTGATAAATTTTTAAATTAAATAGCTTAATCCTGCTATCCCCTTATGTTCTTTGTTTGTTGTCGTTTACCTATATGATTGTATTGTTTATTTCCAAAGGGAAGTAATTTTTTATACACAACAGCCGAGAGGGATCGAACAAAGTCAGTCAAATTCAGGTTAATTTTTTTATTTCGTATTAGGAGAAACAGAGTCAAAAGGATCTTAATGAGCTAGTGTAATTTTATATAATCAGAGTTAAGCTCTTAACTGTTCCTGCTTTCCTAATATCAAACTGTCAAACTACACGTAACGCCCTCGCGTTCCCCAAAAGTGTATCACTTTTGACCAACTAAATCACCAGTAGAACATGTTCCATGTTAATAAATACAGTTGCAATAGATAGTAGCCATATTACTGCAGATATCCTTGAGATCTCGAATATCCTCCGGTAGCCAGCCATCGAGTCCTTCAAGATTCCACCCAGCTAATCCTGCCTCGGACTTCGCACAATATTTCGGCTAACCCAGCAATCAAGGTTCTTGCGTCCAAACCACGTAATATATAATCCGTTGACCTCGCTCGGAATGAATCGTCTTCTTCTTTGACGTCATGTCTTCGACTCTTGTTTTCCTCCTGAGGTAATATTCCAGTATCCTATTTGTACGGGAAATAGTTGTTTTTTTGTTTGTTTTTTTCCTCAATGGGTTTTTATGTTACTGTAGTTCTAAATATGGATTTCGACATTGCAAGCCCATAGAACAGGGGGTCTTATGTCGAAATAAAATGCCAAGTTTTTTTCTTTCAAATGTAAAAACACACATTTTAATTCTTCCTTGCCACTACTTCTTTGATAACTACCGAAACGGACATATATTCGTAATCTCTATTATAAGGTTAGTTATGGTCATTCCTTTATAGCAGAATCTTGGTGCCCCACAGTGACCACATTAAGTACAATGTATTTTATGTATTTACATTATTTGAATTCTTGTTTGATTCAATTTAAATATACATGGTTTCGATGATACAATATTCGATGACCACCTCCTTTTTTTCCCACATTTTTTGAAATTGTTAAACGAAACTATCAGGATTTTAACTGTGTCAAATAAAGTTTCTTTTAGGTTATAATCTGCTCTCCAACCTTCTCCAGTTCTTCTCCAGCGACCCTAACTTTGGAATTCCCAATGAGATGTGGTATTTTTTTTACGACGGATTTCGAAAGAAAATCAAATTTTGAATCGATTTTACACTGGTGAATTTTTTTTATCCGGGGCACTGTTTTGTCGCAAATAGAGAAAAATCGTTTTAAGAAAATAAGCAATCTAAAACTGGTATTGCTAAAATAAAATAATCTTTGATCACTCCTTCTTAATGTTTATCAGCCATCTCATTCGCTGGTTGTCATTAATGTATTTGACAGATGTGAATTAAGATAAGTAAAGACAAAAAACTTTGAACGAAAATATGAAATTAAGGCCTTCCCACGAATGGTACGACAAGCGGTGAGAACAGGTCGACTTGGAAGGTTTCCCCCGAGAGGCTCAAATCGTCGACAAGCCCGTGATGAAACTAATATCATTCATGTACTGGCTACGGTGGAAGCGTATCCTCATCGGAGCATTCGAGACATAGCAAGGGATATCCACTAAAGTATTGAGGATACGCTTCCACCGTAGCCAGTACATAAATGATATTAGTTTCATTTTATTTTATTTTTGCAATACCAGTTCTAGACTGCTTATTTACTTAAAATGATTTTTCGCGATTTGTGGCGAAACGGTTCCTCGGATAAACAAATTTACCAGTATAAAATCGGTTCAAAATTTGATTTTCTATCGAAATCCGTCGTAAAAAATACCACATCCCATTGAGAATTCCAAAGTTAGGGTCGCTGGAGAAGAACTGGAGAAGGTTAGAGAGCTGACTATAACCTGAAAAGAAACTTTATTTGACACAGTTAAAATCCTGATAGTTTCGTTTAACAATTTCAAAAAATGTGAGAAAAAAAGGGGGTGGTCATCGAATATTGTATCATCGAAACCATGTATATTTAAATTGAATCAAACAAGAATTCAAATAAGATTTTTAAAATCCAGATTTTAGTGGACAAAAGCCATTAAAATTTGCTTTAAATTGGTGGTGAATTCTGTGAGATAGCACCAATTACACAGGTCTGCGACTAAAAAACTGCATAGAATTTTCAATCATTTTCTTATAGATTTTGACCTCCCAAAGACAGGAAAAATATTCAAAAAATTCTATGACATAGGTTTTTATGTGTTTTTCAGTATTATGTTTATTATTATATGCATGTTACTCACGATGCTTTTGGGTCAGCAGGCAGGCTATACTAAATACCCATCCTTCTTATGCTTTTGGGATAGTATAAGAAGGTATAAGAACAATTTTATAACAAGAATTTTATAAGTAGAAGAACAACACTGGACTAAAAGTGATTGGCCACCCCGAGAAACTTTAAAACCTGGAGAGAAAAATGTTATCAATACTACTTTGGAACCACCATAAAAGGTTTTGTTGCCCCCACTCCATATCAAATTGGGGTTGATGAAACAATTTGTAACGATTTGTTGTAAAATCGTTAGAAATGGATGGGGACTTTTTAAAATATCTATGAACGAAATTCCCGATGGTATCAGAAGCAAAGTTCAAAGAGGGGGTTTTCACTGACACCGGCATAAAAAACTTTTAACCGACACCCTCTTTATGGAAAGTATGAATGAGAAGGAAAAAGAAGCTTGGTTATCGTTCAAGGATGTAGTGCCAAAGTTTTTGGAAAATTCTATGGATCCTGATTACCAAACCATTCATCAACGGATGCCATCAGCATACGAAGCTCAAGGCTGCAAGATGAGCTTGAAGGTCTATTTTTTACACTCCCACATAGTCTATTTTCCTGAAAACCTGGGAGCTTACAGTGAAGAACAGGGGGAGCGCTTTCAGCAGGATGTCCGTGATATCGAGAGATGATACCAGAAGGGATGTCACTATGCTTGCAGACTACTGTTGGATGCTTAAGCAAGAAACTAAAGACGGAAATCAGAAAAGAACTCGGCGAAGTATTAAGGAATAGAAGAAAAGGTTTCATAAAATACATAAATAAGTGTAATATTGTTACTTTATGTCTCAAAATAATGTTTCATTGGTTGTAAAAAAATATTGTTTGATAATGATTTTGAATAAACTAGTGCTTTTACCAATTTTTTGTGTTTGAATAAGCAAAAAACCCTTATGTGAAAGAAAAAAATAGACATCACTTCTGAAATTAACGCATTGTAAAATATATAATTTAGTTAAAACATCTCATGCAGCTGACAAACAAGTGCAAAACAAAAAGACAGTGTTATTAACGTTGTTTAAAAAATTGGCAGCCTCTTACCTTTTAAAATCCTATAAAATCTTGGGGGTTACAAACAAAAATTATTTTTTATTTCTACTAAATTTGGTTTGTACGTGTTTATTTGAGATGAGGAATCTTAAAATATCGGTTTTTAGTTTAAAAATTTTCCTCACCTATATTTAAAAAAAAAAAACTTAATTTTTTATTTCGATCAAATTCGCTATTTTCAGGTTTCTTCAGTATAACCTAAAAATATTATCAGGTTCAGGTTTAAAAACTCTATATAATACACTAAGGGATCCAACATTTACAGCAAAACTGATAGAGGGGAAAAATATTGGGTTGTCTGGAAATTAATGCAAGATTTTATGTTTAAACCAAAACCTATATAATTTTTATATTATTCAACCTAGCAAATATAATTTTTTTATTTATTGATATTTACAACTGTACAAAATAATATACAACAAGTAAATGTGTTGACAGTGAACACAATGGCATGTAAATAACTTGTGAAGAACTACTCACTAGTAGCATATATACGCCTCGGAGGATTATCAGGGATGGAGGAGGAAGCAAGTTGGGAGACTAGTGGATTGGAGTTGTTATGGAGCTTACTATGGAAGGTTAGGTATCTGGTTTGGGCTAAATCAGAAACATGTGGAACATTAAGATCTTTATGGATAAGTTTATTGGTCACATAGTAAGGAGCATTGAGGATTTTTCGAAGAATTTTGGATTGTAAGGATTGGATACGAGATGAATTGGATGGTTTAGTGGATCCCCAAAGCTCAACTCCGTATATCCAAATAGGTCTAATCACTGTCATGTAAATGATTCTTTTGTAATTAATTGGGAGCTTTGAACGTTTGTCTAGTAAATGTTGAAGTAGACTGTAAAGATGGGCAGTTTCTTGTCGTTTTAGTCTTGAATGTGGATTCCAAATTAGACGTTTAACCAAGTGGAGTCCTAGGTAGCGGATCTGTTCAACAGGGATCAGTGGAATATCATTAAAGGGTACTATAGGACAGGATGTCGTGAATATAATTTAAATGTAATAATCGGTCAAGGCGTCCCATTATGAGTTATTTGTTTATTTTTTTCGACTTGTAAGATTACAATAAACAATTATGACTAATCGATTGCTTGTGATGCACTTATAAACAGGAGGGGGAACTTATAAATTTCATTGATTTATCTAATCTAATCAATATATCATAACGTCCCTTTTAATAAAATGATGTATAATATCACGAAAGAAAAACTCTCTACCTGCTCCAGACAGCAATAGATATATATATCGGCTAGTCATGATGAGTGATATATTGAGGAGGCAGCGAGAACGGTTGTAATTTATTAGATTTATATTAGACCAGCTGATATTAAAGCCTCGATATCAAACTGCCTTCATAATCCAGGCAGCCTTAGTAGCTTCTACCGAATCGATTATGGCTTTCGCTTTCATCTTTGGCTCAGTTATCCTCGCCCTTTGTCTAAATTAATTAGTTCTGGTTAATAACTGATTAGTTATATTATTGATATTATATATTAATAAATTAAATGTATGAGTATATTATAGAATACAGTAAAATATTTTGGAATTATCCAGGAATCAGCGGGCTAATTCTTTTGGTAGGGTACTCAAGGATAAATAATACAATTCCTTCCCGATTGGGAAAAACAATAGATCATGGATATGTCTATCGATAATCTACCGTTTTTCTAATTTATATTTTAGAATTAAGTGGGTCAAATTACTTTTCTTTTTTCTTTTTTTTTCTCTTTCAAATTACGATTCACACCTGTTATTAGGGTAACAATCAGTGAATGTGATGAAATTGTAATACTACAGCCCTTGTATGCGTGAGGGAGACTTGTACTCAGCAGTACCTCCTCCTGGCATGGATTAAAGAGTATTTGAGCAAATCTCTCATCCAGCTTCTTTTAAGCCTTCTGAGAGTATTTGCAAGTATGTCAGTCGTGGCCATGTCATTAACGAGTATGTTGTTATATCCATGAAGTCTCTCATGAAATCGTCTATAAAGGTCATATATATGATCCTTTACTGTGGGTACTTCTTAATCAGTGTGAAGTGTGTGGTTTGAAACGTACCAAGGTAATTTCGCGATTAGTTTGAGTAATTTTGATAGGAATATTTGTATTTTTTTAAGGTGTGTATTTTTTGCAGTCCCGTATATTTGTGAGGCGTATGTCCATATGGGTTTAAGTAAGTAAGTGTATGTATTCAGTCGTTGTCGGAGTTTTAATGTCGACCGTTTATGAAGCATTGGATACAGAAGTTTTAATCTCTTGTTTAGACTGAGACATTTTTGTTTTGCATGTGGGCCTCAGGTCAGTCTTCTATCAAATTAAGTCCTAAGTAATGAATTTTTGTTTGTTTGTGGTATGGGTTTATTGTCGATGAAGATAGGAGGACAAGAGTCTTGTCTGAGTGTAAAGGTTATTTGCTGTGATTTGGTGTAATTTAGTTATATTTTCCATTGTTTGAACCAGTCTTGTAGTATTGTTAAGTGGTGTTGAAGAGTTAATGATGCAATTGTGGGGTCTTTATGTTTAGTCAATATTGCTGTATCATCAGCGTATGTGCTGTCAATGTTTAAGGGCTAAGTGGCATATCGTGAGTGCAATGAATATATAACAGTGGAGCTAGTATTGACCCCTGTGGTACTCCGCCTTTAACTGGATAAATAGAGGAGATATCTGAACCTTGTCGGACAGAGAAAAATCTATCAGAGAGAAAAGTTTGAAGGATCAGATAATAGGTAAAAGGAAGAAGATTTTTCAATTTAAAAAGAAGTCCGTCGTGCCAAACTCTGGCAAATGCTTGGGCTACATCTAGAAATGCCCCAGTAGCATATAGTCTTGATATGAAATCCGTTACACGGTGTAGTTGATGAACTGTTGAGTGAAATGAACGGAATCCAAATTGATATGTAGGCAGTACTTGTTTATCTGTCAGTATGTCTAGTATTCGTCAGTAAAATAATTTTTCAAAAACTTTAGAACACAAAGGAAGTAGGCTAATTGGTCGGTAGTAAGTAATGGAAAGAAAAGAAGGAATGAATTGGAAGCAAGTTGTGCTACAAGTGGATTTGGATGAGGAGTAAGTTTATAATGGAAGGAAAGATATCTGGTTCGTGCCAAATCGGCGAAATGTGGGATATTAAGGTCATTGTGGATCAATTCATTTGTGACAAATTGGGAACATTAAGGATTTTTCGAAGGGTTTGGATTGGAGTGATTGGATGCGGAAAGAATTCGATGGTTTTGTGGATCCCCATAACTCTATACCGTAAGTCCAAATAGGTCTGATAATCGTCATATAGATGAGTTTCTTGTAGTGAATTGGGAGATTTGAACGTTTGTAAAGTAAGTGTTGTAGCACTCGAAATCGATGTGCAGCTTCTAGTCTTTTAAATCTTGTATGAGGGTTCCAGGTAAGTCTCTTGTCCAGATAAAATCCCAGGTATCGTATTTGTTCCACATTATTTAGTGGTACTCCATTAAAGGATACAGGAGGACAGAATGAGGTAGATTTTCACGGGGAGTAAAGGTTATTTGCTGGGATTTGCTGGGATTTATCTTAACTCTCCAGTTATGACACCATTCTTCAATGGAAGTGATATGTGACTGGAGTGTCTGGGATGCAGCTAAAGGATCGTCATTGACTGATAACACGCTGGTATCATCAGCAGGTGTGAGGATAGTATTAGGATTAGTTGGGATATCAACGCACACATTTAAGTTAAAAAATTAAGCATTTTTTATTAATGCTCTGCGTGAAAATATCATTGAAGAAATAGTGCTCAATTGCTTCATAAAAATATTTTTTTATCGATAGACAAATAAAGCTTAAATGAATAGTTAAAAATATCTTAGTTCTTTACTTATAAAAGCAGGTGAAGACGCGAAGGGGGATGCTAGTTATTAGGTATAAGTAATAAACTTGTGGATTGGGCAGACTATAATTTAGTCGACGTTCCTACCCGCGCATTAAGCTTTTGGCAGCACTTCTGACGTAAATACGTCAACTATCAATTAAATAATACGTAAACCCAATTTCGCAGTTACGTCGTTCTCCCGGATAAGCGATATAATCTTCTTTTTTTTCGTTTAATGAACCGCGAAGTTGGAATTCTTAGGAATAATAAGATGCAGATAAAATCCATGAAATATATATATATATATATATATATATATATATATATATATATATATATATATATATAAATGAATGTGTGTCTGTCTGTACTCGATAGATTCAAAACCATACATCCAATCGCCGTGAAGATTTGGGAAATTATTAGGTATATCCCCGGGAAGGTTTTTAAATCAGAGTTAGGGTTTTAGGTGCTCCTGAACAAATATCCCAAAAATATCAAAATAACATTTATCTACTATATATTTGTCAAATACCACTCACTCATTTAACACAAAATCTCAGAAACCACAGAACGGATTGGAATGAAATTTGATATGTAGCTTCCTCTAGAGCCACAGGTGCTCGCTAAGAAAGGAATTTAAAAAAATCGGCCGGAATCGCGTCTAATTCGCGAAAAACGAATTCCTCACGCTTAGGAAATTCTTTGAATAACTTGGAATTTCTTTTTTTCCAGGAATTTCTTTGAACGATAACAATTATTTTCTACAAGTAGTTTGTCCTGTATCGGTACTACAAAGGGGTAAAATAAAAGTACTCATACAATTTTTATTGGGCGAATAATAATAAATTTATTGTCATATGATATACGGTGATAAGCTAAGTTGAAAATAGGTTAGATGCCTAAACCGCACACTTTGACCACAAATTAAGTTCCTTAGAGTAGTTACAAACAAACAAAAATACGTTACTGGCATGTGGAAACCTTATATGGTACTTTCTGTAAACTTAAGTGGCCTGCAGACCACTTTATGCTTGATATGTACGCAAAAATAGAAGCAGAAAGACTAAACTTTATTCGAAAAAAAAAGTTGAGAAGCGGAGACTATATTCACTTGAAGGATGCCATAAAAAAAGCTGATGGTCTGGTATCGGAGCTGGTTAAGATGGTAGTTCTGCCTCGAAGCTTCAATGGAGAACTGTTAAAATTTTAAAAATTAACTTTTGCAAATTGTCAAATTTACTTATTGAAATTATTCTAAGAATGAAATTCTTTAGGTTTATTAAAGTAATAACAAAATATCAGCTAGTAAAGCTAATAACTTTATAAATACCTATACTTGCATTGATAAAGGTGATTTAATGATGCGACTCATAGCTCGTAGATCGGAAATCCCACCAGAGGTCGTTAATGTATTCGTCTACGATTTAATTCAAGGTCTTCCAGTGTCTAGTTCTTCTCAGTGGTGGTTCAGAAATACTCGACCTGTTATTTTGTAACAGGTATGGGCTGACTGAACGGCGTACAGTGGGTACGAAACGGTGTTTTTTTCCAGACACCGCAATTTGAGCCTCTAAAAAGTTTTGCAACGACTTCAAATTTCATACGGCTATGTTTTCAAGGGTGTAGAATTCGAATCTGAAGTCTGTTTTGCCTATCATTTCAAGATTTTGCTCTGTTAACCAATAGTGTGTCCAAAAATTTCAATTTTCATTTTTTCGTGTTTCACTCAAGGGATATTATTTTCTATGATTTTTGATGTGCCCTATAGAATTTAAAAAATCTGCAAATCAATCAGTTTACTCTTATGTTATACGTGTTGTATGCCTTTTTCGTCGATCGGACTTTTTAAATATTTATGAAATCAGGTTTGTCGACATTTAAATGAAAAGAACAAAAATAATCTAACCTGTTATAATTAATTAACCCCAGCTTCCCGCGATAATTAAGTAAGTGATGATTTAAAAAAAAAAATGTTGACTATGGCTTCAAGCGGTCATTTAATTCAAGCATTGTCAATTTAATTTCTTATACTCTAATACTAGCTAATTTACGATGCAAGCAATATTACGATTTCTCAAAAGAAGAGTTAAATCACATTGAAAACGAACATAGTAAAAAAAAAAAAAGGCCCCTTCCTAATTCAGCCTGGCATCTACATTTATTGACCAGCTGTAAAAAATTATTTAAAATGGATTAGCTAGTTTTGGGACTGAAATGTTGTCTTTTATGTAGTGTTTTGTTAAATTAAAAGTGTTTTATCTAAGTGAAGAAATGGTCAGGGGTCCAGTCAAGCAAATAAAGTAAATATTATAAGTGCAGTAAAGTAAATATTCTTCGAATTATGTAAACCGTTACATATTTTAAAACAGTATCCTGGAGGACAACAATGGAGGAAGTTATCCTTCGGATAGCTTAAAAAAACCGTTGAAACAGCAATCCTTAAGGACGAAAAAGCTAATTCTAATTGTGGATGGAGAGAGTGGCCAAGGATGTCCTTCCTCGGCCTCGAAAAATCGTCAGATCCTGGCAGATCTGTAAAACAGTGTCCTTAAAAACAGACACTGTTTTACAGATCTACCAGGATCTGACGATTTTTCGAGGCCGAGGAAGGACATCCTTGGCCACGCTCTCCATCCATAATTAGAATTAGCTTTTTCGTCCTTAAGGATTGCTGTTTTAAGATGTTTTTTAAGTTATCCGAAGGATAACTTCCTCCATTGTTGTCCTCCAGGATACTGTTTTAAAATATTTAACGGTTTACGCTGACGACATTGCGGTCTACGCGTCCAGCCTCAACCCCGGCCGGGCCCTCAAGATGGCTGAGAGGGCGACCTCCACCATCGTAGAGGCGCTGAAGACATGCGGCATTAAGGTGAATTCTAGAAAGACTGACGCTATAGTGATGTCCTTCAGTAAGCGCGGCAAATATCAAAAACTGCCGAAGAGCTTTACAGTGGATGGCATCGAGCAGACCATCTCCAACTCCATCGTATACCTTGGCGTCAGTATCGACAGGCACCTTACCTTTTCGACGCATGTTAGAAGCAGGATAAAGCTGGCCCGGCGCGGACATACCGCCTCCATCACCTCCTTACCTCACCCCAGATATCCCTTCGGCTGAAACTCCAGATTTATAAGTCTATCATCAGACCCGCCCTCCTCCACGGTGCTCCACTGCTGCATCATATGTACGAAACTACACTACGCGCCCTCCAGACGTTCCAGAACACCGTCCTTCGGCGAATCGTCCGCGGCACCAGCCTTCAGAGGGCCAAAAACACCCGGATCCTCGAGGAGCTGAGGATGCCCACGATCCCGGCCTTTATCAGTCGCCGGCACGTCAAATTCTTTGACGGGCTGAGCTACTGTGCCAACCCTCTCTTCAGGGACATAGCCCCGCCTCCCAGGCCTGGAGGTGGCAAGGCACGATCCCCTTAGCGTACGTACTCGCCGAGGGAAGGGGTTCAGACCATACGGACTGACCCGATATGACCCACCATCGCCGGCAAAGTGTATCCTCCGCACTCGACATGTAGACGGATTGCCTCCAGCAGACTAAGACCCTCCAGAGATGGCAGAGCTACAAATAAGTCTTAAAATGCCGAAAGGCAATATAAGATCCAATAGCCTAATTTCCTTTGCATGTATTTATAATTTAGTCGGAGGTTAGAAAAAAAAAAAAAAAAAAAAAAAAAAAAAAGGCTTCAAGCTATCAAAACATGTATCTGGATACAGACTGATGGGTCAGTTGCTGCCTATATGTTTTTTATGATTATTGTTGTCATTTGTTAACAACAAACGACTATACAATAACTAAGATTATTTGTGGACCACGTTGAGATCATGGAGCGCAATGAATAAACTGTCTATATAATTTTACGTACTCCTAATAATATATACTTTTTTTTTTCTTCTATTTTTTCTCTTTTTCTCTTCATTTATATTTTTTTTTTATTCAATTATTTTTTTCTCCAATCTTTATTCTATTCACCAATTAGCGTATAAATTCATTTGATAATTATTGCTTAAATTTCATCTTAACTCAATTATTTTAAATTAAAGTTAAATTATTTTAGTATTATTCTAAAAATATTTTATATATTGTTATAAAAATAGTTTGTATAAATATTTATTTAAGTATACGTTATGTCGAGAAATATATACATGAGAACGCGTAGAAATATATGCACCTATTGTAGTGTGCCTATTACCATTGCTGCAATGTGGAAAAACGTAAGAAAAGAAAATAAATAAAACTAAACATTTTGATATTAACAAAATACAATTCTACACTAAAAATTACAAATATTGTTTTGTTTTTCATAACTGGGAAAGGTACAAATAAAAATAAAGATAGGTTGATGGTTTAATTAGGTCGAATTTAATTCGGCCATATTCGGAAAATAATGGAACGTATTTATATCATTAAATACCTAAGGTAAAAGTCTATGAAGTCAATTTTTTGGACAAATTTGGACGTAACCCGCAATAATTTACTCGAAACATCCTGAAAGTTACTCCAAATGTCATTGTTTTATAAAATCCTGATTCTTTCTAATGATAAAATCATCACTACCAATTTTTTTTTAGTTTGAATAGACTAGTACGAAACAAAAAGAAATTTTTTATTTGAGATTATGTGGTATAATTATCAGTAAAATTTAAAAAGTTACAGGAACAATAATAATCACTAAATACAATTTCGTGTATTTTTATGTCAATTTTCATTATCTTTTTATTTTAAAAACAGCATTTTCACTACGTATTTCTGAAACATTTTTCCACATTTTCTTATTTCTAAGATGTTAGAAGATGGTGCAAAGTGGTCGGAGATTGCAATAAAATAGTTCCAATTTTTAGTGCAAGTCTGGAAATAAGGGCCATTCGTCCTTGCGCCGCACAGTGGGACGAGCCAACGTAATTTGTTGGACATTGGTTGAAAACAAAAATTTATATTTATGGCTTGAATCATTGATAAAATTTTTGCTATGGTCATTGTCGATAAACAACAGTACGTTAAACATAATTTTATTACGCACTACCAGTACAAAAAATCGATAAACTAGGTTTGTTTGAAAGGTTCTCGCAAATTTCCCGTTTTGTTAAACCACATTAGTAATTGTGTACACGTTCGATGTAAATTTTTGTTTTTCACAGCTTTAAGCATGATATCACAATTGGCTATAAAACATTTTTTCTGTAAAAATAATAATTTAAAAAATAAATGTATTTAAATTTGAAAATTTTAACAAAAAAATTGATTTTTGAAAATGTTTATACTTGTTCAGGTCGAAACCCATTTTAATTCAAAATATCAATACTGAAAAGTAACTTGAGATCGAAATGGTCTGCGACCACTCGCGACCTTGGAGAATATTTGGAATTAAAGATTGTTTTTGCATATTTTTATAGGATTTGCAGAACTCCTTCTCCTCACATTATAATCCTTGTTTTACCCCTTTTGTTTAGTCTGTTTATATCTTTTTAGTGTTTTCACTTCAGCAGTAATCCCATTGGGTTATTTTACCTACATATTTGTCAGCTAGGATACTAATGGGGATCAGTTTGGCTAAAAAAAAGCGGCTTAGTCAGAAAGTATCCGAAAACTTTTGGTAATTCTGTATGACACTAGCCTCTGGACCCTTTCCAGCTTTGCCTTGTTTTACTTAATCTGAATTCCTGGATGCCATATTTCCTTGCCTTATGTAGGCAAAATTGCGCCTTTATACAGAACCTTTAGGGCCTCCGTTCTCAACCCCCATGTCGCACGATGGGACGAGCCTATGGAACTTGTTGAACATTGGTTGAAAACAAAAATTTATATTTGTAGCTTTAATCACTTATTAAATGTTTGCTGTGGTCATTGTCGATAAAGAACAGTACGTTGAACATAATTTTATTACGTACAAACAGGACATCAACATCGATATATGGTACTACGTTTGTTTGAAAGGTTCTCGCAAATTTCTCGTTTTGTTAAGTTCCATTAGAAATTTCTAATGGAACTTAACAAATGTTAAGTATAGAACATAACAATGTTAAATGTTTCGGGAGAAATTTGCGAGAACCTTTCAAACAACGTAGTACCATATATCGATGTTGATGTCCTGTTTGTACGTAATAAAATTATGTTCAACGTACTGTTCTTTATCGACAATGACCACAGCAAACATTTAATAAGTGATTAAAGCTACAAATATAAATTTTTGTTTTCAACCAATGTTCAACAAGTTCCATAGGCTCGTCCCATCGTGCGACATGGGGGTTGAGAACGCTCCATATACCTTGTTTCCCGAAACATGTAACAAGTTTGTACTTTTAATAAAGAGGAGTTAAATGCTGTTTATAATTCTATTATTGTAATATTTAACTCGAGTATAAAGAATTTTACTCACTCTCGGCAATTTCGCTCGCTCACTTAGTGTAAACCTTGCCTCGAGTGAGTAAAAGTACTTCTTTACACTCTTGTCAAATAACTAACTAAATAAATAACTATTTATAAAAACAATAAAATTGAAAAGATTTTTTTTTTAAAAATAACCATACATATATTTGGCTATATATATATTATTAAAAAGGTAGTTGAAAATGTAAACTTATTGATTAGAGCCGATATTGAATAGGTAACAGATATGCGAGTAATAGGTATGCTAAAATATCAGTGTAACCCTGTAAAACGATTATGGGAGACGCTGACCTTGAGACAGGTATGTTACTTTTATTTGTAACAGGTATTTGTAACAGATATTTTTGAAGTGAAAACTTCTTTAGGCGCGCTCAGCAAAACTTTTTTGTGAGGGCTCAGCAAAACTTTTTGTGAGGTGTGAATGAGATTGAGCCGTCACGCCCGAATATGTAACGCTGTTTCGGGTAGAATCGGCTCGACTCGACTAAGCGTGAGCTCGGCACTGAATCCGGAGCGAACTCGGCACTGAATCCGGAGTACAGTGCGCTATCTAGTCTTTTCAAATATTCAAAATAATTCCAAACCTTATTAATATTATTATGACGCATCATACGCAACTCTACTTTAGAATACAATCAGCTATACATCAAATCATCAGCTATACATCAAATCAGCGCATACAACAAATCGGAAAAAATCATGCGTGTGTAATAAGCTGGCAACACTGAGGACTCTCCCGGCATCCCAGCGTGCTGTTTGTAACCTGTTTCGTTTGTTTACTTTTCGTGATCGGTTTTTCATTTGAAACCCCGGAAAACGTATTCTATTGTGTTAAATAATTACTCACGACTTGTTCCTGGAATTAAAACAAAATGAAATTGGTCAAGTAAGTTAACCAAAACATTTAGATTGTATATAAGAACTAAGGTTTTGTTCGGTTAACGTTATCAAACGTTCAATGAAGTTTTCACTTCCACCATGTGGTCTAGAGCACACACACTTTTTTTGGACCTGTATTGGTCGTAACTGTTACTGAAAAATATCGGTTTAGACCATCACTAGTCATTCTCTTCTAGTTAGCCTTAGGTCAACAGGACAGCTATCGATATAGGATGGCTGAGTACGCTTCTATTTGTGTTGTTAGAGCTGTGTTTGTCCCCGTGGTGGCGCCCGTGTCGCCGCATAATGATCTCTTACCTCCCAATTTGCATCCTCTTTAAGGAGATCTCGTATCATACGTTTTTCATAATGATACTCTTCAAGTAATGAATTCAGAGCAAAATGGTGCCTCTAACTCAATGTTATGTTTTCCTTTAGTGTTTTTGCTTTAACATAATTTAAACATTTCCCTACCCGTGTCAATCGTCCATTGGTATTCAGGTGCACAACCGTTTGTTAATACGAACATGTGAAGATCGTGTAAAAAATACTTGCCTACATCTCTATGATTCTCTTTGCATAATGGAAAAAAGTAGACGCCATCATATTGTTGGGTTTCACTGTTCGCCGTTCACTCAGTATTGCTATGATATAGGGGAAGGTGCTGTACCTAAAGCACAGTTGTACCAATCGACATTTGTAATTATGAGAGAGTGGGAGGAGGGAAATTGAAATTGTTAGTGCTGCAAGCATATCCCTACAGTTGCACGTGTGTTTTCAAGATTGTCAGACCAACAGTTTCTTAGAAATTATTATTTTTAGGTTTTTTTCCTTCCAATCCTAACCAATCCAACCAGTGATTTTAAATTTGTTAACACCTACACTTAAACATTTTCTAGGCAGTAATATTTCATTGGGTTGTCCTATAAATATATCATAACTTAATATGTTTTCATATCAGTTATGACTTACTGGTTTTGTGAAACAGAGCTTTCCGCACAACATGGCGTTCAGTTATACCTGTGGACACCATTGCCAGCTGAACCTGTGGACAGATGGTTAAAGTGTCCACAGGTACAACATATTTTTCTCTTTCTTTATTAATTCATTATTTCAATTATAGTATAAATACTGCGGAAAAGTTTGTAGGCATTCCGCGAGATATAAAATGCCTAAATTTGGATACCTACTATAATAACCTTTAAGTATAACCTTTTTTTTTAGAGGAGAAAACTCGCCACTTACTATTTATAACTAACAATTCAACTAGTGAAGATGGTGATTTCACAAATGTTATCTTGGCTGATCCATCAAGCGAAGATTGTAATTTCTGGATGGATTAATCAATGATTATGAACAAGGTAAGGAAATTGAAGATGAAAAAATATATGTTGGTAGCTGTTTTGTGTCGTAAAGCATTTTATAGCATTGATCAAAGAAAAAGTAGGCTCGTTCACGTTCAACATTTGCTACTTGAAGAAAATTTCATCAAATGATAGAACCCCAAAATTTAATCCTCCGGCCATCGCTACTGATTGCGATGGCAATTGAAATAACAGATATCAAAAGAAAATTACTACCGCCATCTTTTATAACTTGCACTGGGAGATTATGTAAAAAATTACATTTTCCTACATCTTTCCATGGGTACGATCTCTAATGATTCGATTTTTTCCATAAAAAAGTATGTGACACTCGTTAATAATAATTAAAGGTACATAAAAGATTAAAAAAAAAAGTTTAGTTTCTATTTACTTTCATACGCAAAATTTATTGTTGTCACCTTTCTAGTCGGCCTTCTAGTTCAATAATCAAGTCGACATTTTCTTGTTTAAATATTCTATTTTGTTTATTACATTTTATAAAAAATAATAGCTGAAGTGTTTCTCTAAATATAATTTCAATTATCCTTATAAACCTATGCAAAAAATGAATTGTCCATTGGTACAACAAGTAGTGTCCACAAACGGGGAAGGTATATATGGACTCAGTAAGTTACAAAACATTATTTTCTGTAAAAATAAAATTACTTTCCAAAATAAAGACACCAGGGTTCTATAGCCCCTTAAATGTCTTATCTAATGGTACAATATCCACTCAGATAAATATAGTACCGAAAATTAGAAAAAATTATGAATGAAAATTGTCCACAAGTACAGCACCTTTCCCTACTTCTAGTTATTTGGTTGGCCGGAAATTAATGTTGGTTTATGATTTTAACCTTCCGATGGTAACAGGGGTGATGCGTCACCCCAGGCGAAAATATATTTCCTTGTTTTGTTGGTACACCTGCTTATATTCTTTTGAGACGCATGCTAATCTCATTTTCCTTCAATCTCGTTTCGTCGCTGTGAAAGACAGTGTTAGCATAGTTTAGATATGCATTGCTTGGGGTGACTCCTCACACCTGTTATCATTCTTATAGGTCAATTATTGTATTTGTGCATTTGATTTATAATGGAATCAGTGAATGTGAACGACCCAGATTTTCCGGATATATTGAAACTCGGAATGAATCAAACAAATTTTCACCAATTCTCTCATAAACACAGTGTACAAACTACAGTGTATCTCGGTATACTCAACGAAGAATATTCTACGAAATTCTCGACCAGGCTGATATAAATGCAATTATTTTCTACCGGTTTGGCTAATCCCAGCAAACAAAAGGAAGAAATTTTTGAAATACTTGGCTACTGATCTTTTCAAAGATCATAAAGAGCAACGTATAGAAACAAATTTTCCTCGACAGCTCACCTATGATATAATTGAAACTCTCTGCAAGAAACGACCGCTAAACGAAGAAGGAAGGAAAACATTTCAATCCAAATTACTGAAGCAGTCCGGGTGTGATATTTGTGCATGACAAAAAGATAAAAAAGCCAAGAAAGCTTGCACTAAATGTGGAAAACCTACCTGTTTTGAACATCCAGTAGAAATTTGTACAAATTGTTTTGATTAGTTTTTTTTTTTTTTTTATAATTGCATATGTTGAATTTCTGTTTTTATCTTATATATAAAATTTTTGTGTCACAAATTTTATATCCATATTCAGTAGGTCTGAGAATCAGCTACTATCTATTTTCCATACCTCTGAGTGATAAGGATTGTCCACCCCTAAAATTTTTTTTTTTTAATTGTAGCATTATATTTCTATTTTTATTTTTGGTATTTGTTCGGATCAGCGACGCCACCAAACAGGCTTGACCCGCGCTACACCGACCAGTTCGATCCTTACGCTTCACTTCATGTTTACATTTTTCGATAGTTCTTTCCTATAACCTCACATGTAAACAATCACTTCTACAGTTTTAACTTGGATTGTGTTGTTCAGTGTGTTATATTGATATTTAGACTTCTTAAATGTAAAAAGGTCAAACAGAAGTTAACAGCACGAGGATTAAGTGTTTTATCAATTTATGTTTTTCTTATTTAATCTTATCTTATGTGTAAAAGTGTTACAAAAACGTAAGAAGATTAATTTGTACATGGATTTGGTGTTTTACATATTTATATTTGTTCTATCAATTTAAGTGATGAAAATTTAAAACTTGTAAAAGTGTTATGTGAGAAAGTATATCACAGGTTTCATGTTTTCTTATTTCCACTTCCCTTGAGAAAAATAGTTGAAATTAACATCATCACTTTCAACTAGGATTCTGTCTTATATTATATAATAGCTTATAACATGGAGAATTGACAATGTGAAAATAATCCCAGATAAAGAGGTAAATGACACATTACTATGTAATTGTAGAACTATTGGTATAATGTTATAGATTAATGTGGTTTTAAAAAAATTAGAAGCCTGATGATGGAACATTATCTCCAAAACAAGTAGCTACAAATGTTAAATAAATAGGAGTAATGCCAAATAAATACTTAAAGATTCTGTCTTTTTTTATATTATAAATTTGTTATTTTCACTTCTCTGACAGAACGTTCATCAGGACTTAACTTTACTGGTGGTTCAGTAGTATATTAATTGTTGATTAAATTAATATTTATTCAAAATGATTTAGTGTCTTATATTTCGATATTTTCTTATTTCCACTTCATTACTTTATTTTTTATTTTAATATTAGAAGGTAAACAGAAGTTGAATGGAATTGATAAAATGGTGGAATGGGCATACCAATAAAGGACACGCACTTATACCATCTATTGTTTGCCGACGACCAGGTAATCATTGTACGAGACGAAGAAGACGCAAGCTACCTGTTCAGAAAAGTTGTAGAAAAATATAAACAGTGGGGCCTGGACATCAATTATAAAAAACAAAGTATATGTGCACAGACAGGGATATAATAAGTGACCCAGATGTTGCGAGCCTGGATCGAGTGGAGCACTTTTGCTATCTTGGATCGATCCTGGAAAGCAATGGAACCACAAAAGCGGAGGTGTCCAAGAGAATAGTGGATGGCAGAAAGGCGATAGGCATGCTAAACTCTCTCCTTTGGAGCAGTAATATCCTTGGAAAGACGAAGAAGCTAATATATAGCGCGCTAGTACAGAGTGTAATGTTGTACGGTTCTGAGACATGGACTCTTAACAAGGCGCAGGAGAGAAAACTATTGGCAGTGGAGATGGATTTCTGGAGGAGATCTGCAAGAATTTCAAGAGTGGCACATGTCAGGAATAGTGAAATAAGAGAGAGAATGAAAGCGATGAAGAACATTTTGGAGGTGATTGAGGAGAGAAGATTGAGATGGTACGGCCATGTAAAACGAATGAATGCCGGACGGATCCCCAAACTGGTGATGGAGTGGGAGGTGGAGGGGAGAAGAGGGAGAGGAAGACCTCGTACCCAATGGGGAGACAAGGTGAAGGAAAGCATGGCGGGACGCGGACTGATAGAGGATGATGCGGACGACAGGGACGAGTGGAGAAGAAGACTTGAGGAGGAGTTTGGTTGAGAAAAACTTCAAACATGAAGAAATTTCTATTAAAAAAAAAAAAAAAAAAAAAAAAAAAAAAACAGAAGTTAATATTACTTTGAATAGGGATTTAGAGTTTCTCAGTAAATGCAGGAGAATAACCTTTCCCCTCTAAAAGCAGCGACTAGAACATCGAAATAAATCAGAACAATGTTAGAATTGATAAAAGGTATTCTGGGCGCGGGTAGGGGTTGGTGTCGCCGATTCGAACAATTACCTTATTTTTCTATAATGTGGCATTAAAAAATAGACACAATACTAAATTTTCACCTTTATCTCACCAACCCCTATTTTTAAATAGTCATTTTAGTAATTTAATAATTTTTCATACCGCTCGATAACTGATCAATTATAGTCTTTTTTATGAATGTTTTACACTCTCGAAAACGGTCAGCGTGAGATAGCGATTGATCGTGCTATAAATCCACTAAAAATTACACTCACTGAATTTTTTGAATTGTGTAACCGTGGGGATGGTTTTGGTGCATTAATGTATTCACAAGTACTTCGCTATTTCACATGGCCTCAAACAAAAAAATGGATGCCCCGCAAGCCAGGCTCACCAGTTGATGCATGCCTCAATTTATTTAAATCAAACACCTTGGGGTGAGTATTTATAGTCAATCCAAGGCACACTGCGTGCTTTTATCTTCTACTGTTGTTGGTTAATGTTACTGGCCCATTGTCATTTCAAGATATGCGTAAAAGTGAATAGGCAACAGTATCCAACGTATAAAGATGCATGCCTTGCACTCGGCTTGCTAGTAGGACGACACAATCAGTGACAATGTATGCTCACTGAAGCAGTAATGAACTGTACAGCAATACAAATTCGTCTACTATTTGATATATTATTGACTACATGTTTCCCAGCCCGGTGCACGATCCAACGATAATATTCAGCGACGTTATGTACATTGAAGCATTGATTGCTATTGAGGATCTTTGCATTATCATTGCTAACTTACCACTTAGACATTTCGGTATGAATTCGCCAAATCGAGCTGCATCGGATTTAATAAACACTGAAATGAATCGTGAAATGCAGTACAACGCTGTAGAAATGACGGCGATTATTACTCGCAATGTCCCACTTACGAACAAAGGACCATTTACGATCGCATTATGCTCGCAGTTTTTCAGCAGGACAAGGTGGGTTCTTCTTTTTGGATGCACCAGGTGGAACTGGCAAAACATTCCTTATTTCGCTAATTCTCGCTGAAATACGATCAAATAATGGCATCGCATTGGCCGTTGCATCATCGGGCATTGTGGCAACTTTATTGGATTAAGTTTATGTGTAACGTAAATAAGGAGCATTGAGGATTTTACGAAGGATTTGGATTGTAATGATAGGATACAAGAAGAGTTAGAACATTTAGTGGAGCCCCAAAGCTCAACTCCAAATGGGTACATAATAATAATTGTTCATAACTCAACAAATAAACCTTAAATTCAAACAAATAGAATAAAAAAATGAACATATTTACAAATAGGGTAAATCACTAATTATGGTCACCTCACCAGTTATGGGCAGGCTAAAACAATAATAATAAGGATCTAATCCATTTTATTTGTGATATCACCTGGAGAAATATTTCTGAAAAGGATATAAGAATCATTTACTAATAAATGAAAATCTTCCTCCTATCCCTTTCTAGTAGCCATTTTAAAAAAAAAAAATTTTTTTAATAGTGTCCTGAAATACTTTTTTTTTTTTTTTTTTTTTTTTTTTTTTTTTAGTAAGATCGTTTTGAAAAGTGCGGATTCTTAAGGAAGGATTCTTCTTTTTTTTTCTTAAAAAGCAGTTAGTTGATTTCAATAAAATTTTTATAGGACCACCTCTGAAGTAGGACCTACCGATCAGAAAAATAATCTATCAGGACTATAGGGTGGATGAGGCAGGAGTTCAAACCCATGAAGTTCTTTAAACATTTCTGCTGATTGCTGAGGAGTAAGTTCGTGAGGGACCAGTCTACAGGTCTTTTCACCTTCCCCATGGAGAGAAGATGGCGACTAACAGCATATTTCGACACACCACACTCCCTGTCAAGTTCGCGAGTACTTGTGGACGGATTTGATTCAACAGCTTCGTTCAGAACCTCATCAATATCCATTAATGGCCGCCCAGAGCCCTTCTTCCTTTCCAACGTCGTATCTCCATTTATATTGTTTTCCAACCAACGCCTCGCAGTCTGCTCATCAAGGACACCTTCCCCTTCATATTTAATAATTTCACAAGTTACTTCAGCGCCCGTGAAATATTTTTTCCAGTAATGTCTTAAAATTACGAGAATTTCGTAGGACACTGTCATGTTTCTTCTTTGAAATAAATAACTTAACTGAGGCTTTTTTTTTAAGAAGTCCAGTATTAGAAACAAGCTTAGAGAATGCTTTAAAGGTAATATTAAGTATTGGTAAATAATAAATAGCATTAAAAGTTACGTGAACTATGGTCTTATGGGAAATTGAATGCTGAATCCAAAAATGTTTCCAAAGTAGAAAAATCGGGTTGGAATAAAAAGGTGAGATTCATCTTTGATCTAGTTTCGTTTAATTTGTTTTCACACATATTATTTATTAATTTGATATAACTAAAAGACACTGTAAAATAGTTTAAAGATATTTATTCACAAGCTCTTAGCCCAGCCAGAAGGTTTTAGCTAATATAGACGGAGTCGTTGTGTTAATGAAGTTATAATGTGCTGTATACCTCCCATAACGTTCTGTATGTGCTGATCTATAATGTACATGTACTCAGAATCCAAAGTTTTCATCCTCGAGAAACTTTTGGATATTGTGTAAACTTAGGAGAGGGGGAAACCGCTAAATTTTCATCCTCTATTCGGTTATTATGCCTTGTAACTTAAATCCTTATCATTCTATGGATTCTATACATATTCTTATATATTCTTATTTTTTTTTTTTTTTTTTTTTTTTTTCCTGAACATAGTTAAATGTTCAACAATTTTATTCTACACTTTTTGTAGTTATCGATAGTCAGCGAGATACCCTTCGGAGTAATAGTCCTTAGAAAAATTAATATTGTAAAAAAAAAAAATTAACAATAATTAGTAGAAAATCGATTTACTAAATTTTTTTATCGCATCTAATTTGGAAGGAAAGTCAGAAAAAAAATTTTAAAGATTTTTTAAAGCTTTACATTTTTTGAGTGTAAAAATTAAAATTCGGATTCGGCTCTATAAAAAAAAACTAAAACAAAATCCAAAAATATAAGCATTAATGTAACCAATAAAATTGTAGAAAATTTAACGTTCTGCAAAAAAATTACGAATACAGTTCTTCAAATTTGGAAAGTATTGGGTTGTCCGGAAATTAATGCACGATTTCATATTTAAACCAAACCCTGATATATATAATTATGAAGAGATTACTTATCTCTTTACCACAACCAAAACCTGATACGTAACTTTTACTCTACGTCGTAGTTTTCGGCCCAAAGTTGTATTAAATAAGATCCCATTACCAGATCTGATACAGTGTGATATCTTGGTTTCATCCTAGGCCGGCTCCACACATTCGTGTCCTGTCATAACACGCAACACGAAAACGTTTCATCCAATGTTCGCCGAACCTATATCGTGTTATGTCATAACACATAACACATAACACGAAACAACGACGAAACAGTTCTCTGTTATGTCGTAACAATATATCAATACTTAATAAAATAAGCCAAGTTCGTAAAACCGCATATATCTACCATTTTTTAATATGTTGTTAGGACCTTAAGGATAGTTAAAAAACCAAGTTTTCGAACCTCAAAACTAGGCGGGATGTTTGTAGTACTCGATAAACCGCGGAATTTTAGCACTATTTTCGTTTTTCATTTATATTTCTGAAATATGTAAATTTGCTTGACATAGCATTTACAATATTAAAGAGTACTAAATGTGTGACACTTCAATTCTAACCACATTTATATAGATTGATTGTTTACGTAAATACAGTTCTCTAAAAAATAGTGATTTTTTCACAATATTTGAGTCAAGTTCTCGGCCACATTCTAACAAAAGTACTTTGAAGAAAATTTCTTCAAGAAAGAATTTAAAGAAAATTTAATTAGCTTTAATTTGACATCTAAACTATACCTGTAGACCAACGTTTTTTTTTTTTAACGGGAAAAGATTACAAATAGGATTTGAGAAAAAAAATTGCATTGCTGGTTTTAAAAAAAAAAATGAGAGAAATGGCAGATATCTACCTGCTTCTTTTTCAATTTAAAAACGTGTACAAGTATTTATTGCTGTATTTAAAAACATGTATTTTAGGCTGGTATCCTTCGATGTATAAATCGACTGGGCTATGATCTATTGTTTTTCCCTGTTTAGGAGAAATTGAGTTTTATCCTTTGTTCTCCCCCCTTTATTATATGTTATATTTTATTTTGCCATTGTTTCGGAACTCTTTAGTCTTTCAAATACCATTTTTTTTTAATGCAAGACTACTTAATCTCCAGATTAAGACAGTTATCTCTTATTATTTGTTCATCACATTGTCTCATGTGTTAATAAAGTTTGCGTAAGCTTTATTTACGCCATGATCTATCTAGTTTCAGACTGAACGCAAAAGCTACGAAAATCTGTTCTTGACTAATAGAAAATACGAAAAAAACTCAGTCAACAAGGTAGTTTCCCATTACAAATGCTACAGTAAAAAGAAAATATACCTAATATAGTCCTGTTCAATTCTAAATGTATGAGATTAGTTATCGATTTAAATTATCTATTTTTTAAATCGCTACGTGCTTACTTAACATCATTTATTATCAAATTTAGTAATTTTTCATTTTTTCATTTATTTTTCAGTTTTTCATTCATGTTTTTCATTAGCCGAGTGCCCGCCCATCCACACATCGGCAATCTTTGACGAGCATGTCTTTTTCGTTTTGCGTGTTATGACATAACACGAATGTGTGGAGCCGGCTTTACAAGGAGACATTTTGACCTTGTAACTCACAGATTTGAATGCCGATATTTCTGTGGTTAGTATGGACAAAACTAGAGTTATAGCCGCCAATGAGCATTAGGAGCCGAGTAAAAAAATAAAATATGAAAATAACGTTTTGTTTTCTTTTTCTCAGCTCTCAGTCAAGATAGAGAAATGATTTTTCACGTAAAATTGTAGTTTTTTTATGCCATCTCTTTACCGCAAACAAAACCTGATCAACAATCTCTTTAATAATAATATCATGTTTTGGTTTAAACATGAAATCCTGCATTAATTTCCAGACAATCCAATAAATAATTTATACGCCAATAACCGAAGAAATATAAAAAATACAACATATTGCCACACGCATATACCATATGTTTTGGATTGGTGCAAGAATAATGCAGGGTTTAAATATTCATTCTGTTTTGGCAAGTGCTTGCCAAGTAAACAAAAACAGTCCTCCAGTCTTGTTAATGGTTTATAAAAAAAGTTATTAATGTCGTTTATCCCCAAAGAATAGTTTAGTTTTGTATTATATTTGCACGTCTGAAATTTGAAATGTCAAAAAAAACTATTTTCGTCAATTTTTATTTTTACGAGTTCAAACTTGGTAAAGTGTGGCCCCAAACCGCGATTAACATCAATGTTGTTTTTATTTGGGGTGAAGGAAGCATCAGGGAATGTCCGGTGCAGCGATGGTTTCTTTCTAAAACTTTTGTCTCGGTGATTTTAATCTCAAAGACGAGGAAAGTCGCGGTAGGTTTTCTTGTTTTGATCACTACAATCTGAGAGCTTTGGTAAAAAAAAACCATTAATTTGTTTATTTATTTCGTCGTTTATTTATTTTTATAAAATTTCATTATTTTTGCGCAAACCCAAGATACAGGGTAAATATCTCTTACAAGGGGAGGACACACTCAGTCTCTCACGGATCTTGTTGGCAATTGTTTCGGATGTTCCTGGTCAAAAAATATTAGACACATATTTTGCCGTTCCGACCAATGGGCCCTAGAAGCCGAGAAAAAAAATAAAATAGTATTAAACTAATTTATTTTTTTATCTCGAGGTTTAAAAAATGATATCGACATGATTCTTGCACCAAGATTTTCAGTTTTGATTTCGAATTAAAGGAAAAATACAGTCGCTCCATAGATTTTGGTTAAGGTTAATTAAATTCTAAAAAAATGGTTAGTTAGATTTTTCACACAAAAATTAAGGTCAGATTCTAATTCAGCACCCTCAAAAACATTAAAAAACGGTTATTCGACAAAATCAAAAAATATCATTTTTTTCACCCTCTTCCAGGAAAATGAAATTTTAAAACCGATTATTGGTTACATACCTTTAAATCGTCGTTACTTTGTCATGCAATTCACTAGTTGGTATCGCTGGAAAGAGGAGGGTCTCAGCTTTCTTTTGATGTATATAAATGTAAAATTCGATGAACAAAAAACTATTAAAAAAAAATTGGAAAAATCCGAAAAACATTTTGATTTTAACTTGAGTTTGAAACCAGATAGGATGATGAAACCAAATACATTTCAAGCGTATTACCACCCTATATTTTGGTGTAAAAAAATAAAGTTGATACGTAAAACCGTCTAAGCGTAATTCACGTTTTTATCAATTTAAACAAAAGTTGCCTACCAGTTGGTCAGGCAAACTTTGAAGCTTACAAACTTTTATTTTTCTATTTGGATGAAATTTCGTATTTAAGGGTTCTCTTGAATGCTGAATTCGAATCCGATATCGGTTCTTGTGAAAAAATTATATTGAATATACTTTAAAAAATTTAGCTTTTTACACTGTAAAATGTGATAGAAAATTCTTTAGCCCTAGAATTCCATCTCAGCACCCTCAAACCTCAGGAAACGTATGTATATATATATATATATATATATATATATATAATATAGATATATATATATATATAATATATATATATGTAGATATCAATAAAAAAAATATATATATATACATTATATATATTATATATATAGATATATTATATTCATATATATACTATATATAGATATATATGTATATACTAATGGGAGAAAATAATTTGTTACTTAATTATTATTAAAATAATTATAATTATTAATTATTTATGTAATGATGGTACAAGAATCATGTCGATATCATTTTTTTAAACTCGAGATAAAAAAATAAATTAGATTAATGCTATTTTATTTTTTTTTTCTCGGCTTCTAGGGCCAATTGGTCGGAACGGCAAAATACGTGTCTAATATTTTTTGACCAGGAACCTCCAAAAAAATTGCCAACAAGATCCGTGAGAGGCTGAGTGTGTCCTCCCCTTGTTAGTGTAAAAAAAAATGGGTGAAACTTGATTTTGACGTTGAACAACGTTTTTTGCCATAAAAGCTGTAATAAAACATTCGGGTAATCCCTTAATAGAAATGTGCGTTTTAAACATAATAAACTCTTCATTGGAATAAAAAACAAAGAAAAAAATTATTGTTTAATCGAAAATAAAGGAAAACTGTCAATAAAGCGACACCAGATCAAAGGATTTTATGTTATTACATTTATTTATTTATTATTATTATTTCGGATTTATTTAATAAGATGTTCTATGTAATGTTTAAAATCCAATGGTAATGAACAAACCTGAATGCAGATTGTGTTGAAGATTACCACTTTTTGAGGTGAATTTTTACGGGCAGATGAGCCTGTTTTTACAGGGGAAGGCATTTCTACCTATAAAAAATCATTACGTTTAACATATCATTCGAAAGCTTTTTAAATTTGCAAGTTTTTGAGAGATTTGCAGTTTTGTCAATAGTTTTCTCGAAAAATGGTGAGCGTTGAAGTAAAGGTGAAGATCAAGCTGTTCTTTAGGTACCAAGTTTTTAAAACTCACGGTTACAGGTACTCAGCTATTATAGAAAATTTAATGCCTAATAAGAAAATGTGATCAAACTTTGAAAAATATTTAAACAAAATGGAGATATTACAGTTTTTTTTGGAAATAAACGTGGTTTCCTCAAAAAAAGTCTTTGATTTATTGTATTTCTGCAACGGATTGGAATATAGAAAGGTGAGATCTGTGGCATTTTGCTACATCTTTGATCCATCTTCACCCCATTTTTTTTTTTTTTTGTTACACAGAGATACTCACCCTGTATATATAATAAAATTTCATTTACTGTCAATCTTTTCCTAGCTTATCAAAAACGCCTTACTGGAGTGTACATTATAGAGATCTTATTTTAATTTAGGTTTAGACAGACTTATCTTATAGAAATTTACTTTTGGACTAGGGTCCATCTTTGTTTTCCCGTCCGCTTTTCCAAAATTGCATTTATCTCACATAAACAAATATACAAATATTAATTAATGATAACTTAATTAAATTGTAAGGGTCGAGTGATGTACAGTGTTGCATTTTTTTTATATTTATATTTTTTAGGCTTTAGCTAGACGCCATTGGCCAACATTTAAAATAATATTTATTCAAAATAACTGTATGTTTTTATTTTTTCTTAATCAGTGAAAATCTATGATTTTTTATAATTTAATTCCAGTGGAATTTATAAAATGGTGTAACGCTTCTAGTACAGAATTAGGGTTTGATATTATCTCTATATAAGAAGGGTTGTCTTGTATTCATTATATTTTTAATTGTATTTATAAAATGGTGCCGCTGCGCACAGTGTAACATTACGATTATCTCTGACCATTTTTTATTTGACTTTGGTGTATCTTCATTTGTTTGTCAATCCCATGTGCCGCCATCTTGAACAGCTGTCATCAGGGGTCGAATCGTTCTATAGAGGGAGAATAATCGAATTTATAGTTTTTGTAAATAATTTGACTATGAAGTCAATAATTTGACTCTTGGAAAACTAATGATTTCAGGCGAGTAATTAGGCACTTATATGAAATTACTGAAAATTTTAACGAATTATTTCGTGGGGCACAGTGTAACGTAACATATTATACTTTACCTTCTTTGATTACATGTATATATATTTTTTTTATTGCGTTCCATCGAAAATAGTTTTGAATTGGAAAAGGATGATGGACATTGGTCTACGCAATGCTAATGATATGAAGAAGAAGCAATACAGCTAATTGAAAAGGAAATACCTTTAATTTACTTTTGATAACCAAATATTTGTCATGGGACCATAATTGAGGTTAGACTTTTTTCATATTTTATTTCATTTAATGTGTGTTTAGTCTACTGTTATCATGTACCCCCATGTTGTTTCACTGTACCCCTCTAGGTGTCACATCTGTACTCACATGTACTCCACACACTGTAACAAATTAGTGATTTGAGATAACTGAAAAAATAAGCAGCTTCTAAATATGATTTTGATATTATTGCTTAATGATTTTCGACTCTATGGTAAATACTTAGAAGGCGATAAAATAAACGTTTTTGTTTTGTTTTTTTAAAAATAACGAATGACTTTTATATTAAACTGTTCCCAGCAAGTATAAGGCCTTAAAGCCAATATTGTCAATCTTCTGTATGTTCGTTGGGCCTAGACCGCCACTATTATGAATCATAATACCAATCTCTAGAGTGCTGGTCCTCGGTTAAATACCATAGTCTCTCTCTTTCGATATACTAAAAGGTATAGATGGGTTTCGATACACGATATATCGAAACATCAATATTTTTCTTTCGATGTTCCTGTATTTTATCTTCTAATATATTGATGCCTACCTTGCGATATATTGTTTCCATCTATATTGGTAAAAATACAACATAGAACAATATGCATTCTTTAAAAAACTAACAAAATCTATCGTCTGGTCTTGATAGAAAGTTATTTATATTTTGTAATATAGCTGTTTCTCTATAACGGAGGGACATCACTTTTTCAATTATGGTTTTTTCAATCGTTGCACTAGCGCCTTTGAGATGTCGCGAGGTATTCTCAGAAAGGTTAACTTTTTGGGGTAGCAGAAGCATTTTGTGCTAGGACCGCAAGATCACAACTCACCACCTCTTTGTCGACTTCAGGGCAGCTTACGACAATGTGGACCGGATGGAATAAGAATACCTAAAAACCTGACGGCGCATGGTAAAAATGACCATTGAAGAACTCAAAGTGTGTTGAACGTATTGGAGCCGGCGTCTCAGAGGAGTTTCTGCACAAATAATGAAAGTGAGGCAAGGAGATGCACTTGCATGCCTGCTCTTTAACCTGCAGCAAGAGAAGGGGCTGTCAGGAACGTCAGGTATCCAGGGGGGTTGGAGGGGACCTGTTTCAATAGACTGGTGCTCTAGCTGTGGGTTAATGCTGACGCCATTTACACACAATCGCCAGATCCAAACGAGCTTTTGTTTTTTTAAGGGAAGGCCCCCCCTTCCTTGCTCGCGACCAGGCTGCAAGAAGGTTGGATTTAAAAGTAAAACCAGCAAAAATCTAAGTATATAGGCTGGTTGGAGGGCTAGGAAACCATGAGGCGTACTTTGAGGTTGGATTAGTATAGATTCCAGGTGGTCAACAACTGTTGTATACTATGGGAACATAATACATATATTATGGCTCGGAGGCATCGAGCTATTAAGAAAAGGCGGATGAGAACGGGCTCTTGGTGTTCGAAAGGACGATACTGAGGAGGATGTATGGACCCATTAAAGTAGGGCGAGACATGGAGGAGACGAACTAAAAACGTGGAATTTTACGAACTCTTTGGAATATAACGACGATCTCCATAATCATAAAAGTGTGAAGACTTTTCGATGGGGGGCTGGCCATCTAGCCAGAATGGGGTGATGGCGAGATTCCGGGAGGAGAATGTAGCAGAAGAGAGATCTTTGGAACAAGGAGAGTGGGACGATCGAACGTGTGATGGATCGGTGTGACAGAGGACGCTAGGACTCTTCTCTGCGTGCAGGAACTGGTGGACTGCTGCACAGGATAGAGCCAACTGGCAGGAAGGCTACTTGAGGCCGGCCCGGTAGTATCGTATGGGCATTCGGTAAACATATGGTATATTGAAAAAACATTGCCACACATTTCACCAATTGGGGGAGGGCCTCTTGGTTATAAGGTGAAGGGTGCGTTGTTCTGGAATGGCCGATTCTAGTAGTCGCGATTAGGAATCACTTCTTCTCTGCGATTGTTATTGCGGTAGGAACTGCTCCATGGTTTTTAAATCCTTCTTATAGACCTTCAGTTGATTTGGTGGGGCTGGTGATCCACACATGCTTGCCACTCTTGGGATATCTTCTCTCTAAGTGTGGCGGTAAGTTCTGAGCCGTTAGACAGGTTTGTCAGGTCCTGGGGAGGGCTAGAGCTTCTTTTGCGTGAGCTTTATCAGCCATATCATTCATTACCTCTTATACCGATATGACTTGGCGGCCAGTTGTATGAGATAAACCGCTTTTTCTCCTTCATATACGTTTCTATGACGAGATCTAGAATGCAATGTATTCCTATGTGATCTTAATACATGTTCATCATAGACCTTAAAGCGCTGACCGGTGAATCCGACACCAGGACAAACATATTCAATGGGCAAGTTCACGGAATATCGTAGAGCATGACGATTGCATTAATTTCAGCCACTATAATATAAATACTGCAAAATTTGTGTAAATGTTGCACTTGGTGGTTTGAGGAGCGACAAAGGCAGTGCCCCGATGCAGTTGATGTGGCCGATTTGGATCCGTCTGTGAATATTCACTAAATGTAGAGGTAAGGAGGAGATGATATTTCAAAGTGTTTTCTGTATAACTCAGGTTTTGTACTTCCCTTTGGAATGCACTGAAATGAAATTGTTGAAATGATTGTTAAAAAAAAAATCTAATTCCTGTTGAGGAAAAAAATAATTAAATGTAATATAATGAAATAGAAATAAAAATTAAAAACTCAAAGACAACTATTCACAGTTGCACGTTGTTAAAAAAATCATAATTGCAATTAGTCCTCGTTTAGACAATTAGCTTGTTTTCCTTGTATTTAACTAAAAATAAACAAATTTACGCGCCACATAGTATTCATCAACAACATGTTAGAAATCGGACACGTTTAATTTTAACAGGTGTTATGAATTTTCTTCGAGGAATAATTTCCATTGCTAAAATATATCGCTGAACGCGTTCTTGATCAGTTGTAATAAGGGTGTACCGTTGAGGTAAGAGTGAATGTTTGTGGTCTTCAGCCTTTTCCCTGAAGTTCACTATCGCATTCGGACATTTTACAGAAACAGACACCCCTTGGGTGAATCTAGAGGTAAGACGAAATTGAGAAGAAAAAAAAAATAGTACGGCGGCACGAAAATGTTCGCCCCGTCCTGCAATCATCTGCGCTCTGATCTTACTCCTTCATACAGTTGAGAGAACGCACCGGTCTACAATATTGCTCGACCCGTATGATTCACTGGGTATAGATAACTAATTTAACGTTTCCGTTCCTAATCCATTTACACTTTACCAGTAACCCATAAAAATCCTGGTCTTGGTCTTACTCATTTATTTGAAATAAAAATTTCAAATCCAATAATTAAACTCAATTAAAAAAAAATAAAACCCTTAATCCGAATTGAGTAACAGTGTTATATTTTTACAAAAAAACAAAGGACAAAATAATGAGTTACGTTTGAAACATAAAATTAAAACTGATTGTGATTTAATTGACTTTTCAAATTAACACTTAATCAATCTACGATATACGTAAAAGTAAATATTGTTTCTGCAACAGTATAAAATTTCGATCTTTTTATTTAAGCTAGCACTAAACACTAATAGTTTCTTGTTTAATTTTATTATATTAATTTTAATTTT
>RCWM02001068.1:0-136000 GCA_003667255.2 Euschistus heros
TGTAACACGTAGAAGACAAAAATAGTACGCGCCCCGCAATATAGTTCCGCCAAAGGGCCAAAGAATTATATAAACATGAATAATTCAGTTAGATAAACGAAGATGTGCTTTTTGCCAATGCGCCGTACAAAATACTAGTACGAAAAACTTAGCACATCTAGGGAAAGTTGTGACGATAATAGGCTTCCATGGCGCTAAAGTATCCACTTTCTTTTTGTAGGTGGTTTTAGCGATAAGTTTTTTTTTCACACAGACAGAAGTTTTTTGGAAAATGATCTTAATATAATCGTAAAATTAGAGTGGGACATGCATAGAAATAAATAACCATTTATATTTTAATAATAACACTTTCATCATTAATTGTACAACATTTTAATACTGCAGCCTCATTAAAATAAATATTCATATCAATTTAAAAAAAAAAGATTATTAATTCTGCAATCGCCATTGTGTTCGCCTTTTATAGTTACTCCCCACCCTCTTTCTTCTTCGGACAGTCAATGGATACCATTTTGTATATGGTCTAAATATCAATTTTAAAAATGATGAGATTCCTCCATTTTCTTTTCTCTGCAGTCCACTCCATTGGCATGTTTCCCGTCAAATTTGGTTAAGAAGACTTGCAATCGAAGAATGTGATTGCAGATAACTCTAACGCGGATTGAATAAAATATGTTACCCAACCCATTTGTTAGAAACTGAGGGACCCACCATAATAGAAATGTTGAAAGAAAAAGCGTTCTATCGACATTTGGTATGTCTAGGGTATCTCTTCTTTTTCTTCTTTTGATGATGGGCGAAATGGCCTTCAATCCACGATTGAGATAATCACGTTCCTTAATACACTACACTTGATATTCAATTTTATCAAAACAAAGTTTCCACTTGGTTTTATTGATCAAATTAAGTCAATTAACTATAAATATTACACGTGAAAACTCACCGGATGGACTTTATTCAAGTTGTAATGAAGAAAAAAAAAAAAAATGGTGTGAATTTTTTAACTTAAGTTTAGCAACTTTTATAGTGGACATGAAACGTTTAATCTGATCAATGTCAAATTTCAGTAGAATCAGAACGTGTGGTGGACCTTCCGGATCGCCACATATAATTACTACCCAAACCTATAGCGACCACACACCAAGTTATGATCACCAGGAGGAATGTCATTTTTGTTTTAACATGTATGAAGCGCAGATGTTTTCCAGTGTTGCTTTGTGGGTTATTGTGATAAGAAGGTGTTTGTAGATTAATTAAAAATAGTTTTCCAGCAATATTTTAATTGACGAATAGACTCCTTAGAGAGATATGTGGGATGAATTGTATTAGGTGAATCTGGCAACTTGATTTATTGGGTTGAGTTTTAAAAGGTAAATTGATACGAGGGTTTTCAAATGACCTAAAAACTAACATCTTGAATTAGGAAGTATAATCATGTTTGAGCAGGTAGCCTAGTTCTTTTACGTCATACCAGGTATGCAAGTTTAAAAGGTCTTTTAATTCCAATAGAATGCGCTCTCTAGCCTAGTTGAAGGATTTGCTTATCTCTAAACGCTATTTTGTTTGTTTAGTCATTGTTTACAAAAGTCAGTTGTTTTTAAGTCGTTTACGTGGACGTATCATACCTTTCTTTGGTGTTAAAAATGTCTAATTTTAAGCCAAATAAAGAGCATTTGCGGCATGTCATGATTTTCTTATTTTCATCAAAAGAAAAAGGCCATCTGAATGGTCATCGATTCTTGTTGAGACTTATGGCGATGTTGCTCCAACCGTCAGGACATGTGAACGTTGGTTTCAAAGTTTCAAACGTGGTGATTTTGATGTTAACTGATCAAAAACGAGAAAATCGACCAAAAAAGTTTGAGGACTTCGAATTGCAATCTTTATTAGACTAAGACAATACCCAAACCCAACGAATGATGGCAGAACAGTTGAATGTCACTGTCATAGGCAAGCCATTTCCGATCGCCTGAGAGCTATGGGAAAGATTCAAAAGGTTGGAACGCTGGGGAATGGGTTCTACATGAATTGGACGAACGACAGATGGAAAAACGAAAAACTGTGTGCGAAATGCTGCTTTTACGCCACGAAAGAAAGGGTTTTTTGCATCGAGTTGTAACTGGCGATGAAAAATGGATTTATTTTCAGAATCCCAAACGAAAAAAACATGGGTAACGCCAGGACAACCATCCACATCGAGTGCAAGACCGGATCGTTTGGGAAGAAGACAATGCTGTGTGTGGTGTGGGATCAGAAGGGAGTAGTCTACTACGAGCTTCTCAAACCCGGCGAAACAGTCAATACCGAGCGCTACCGACACACAATGATCAAATTTGAGTCACGCTTGATCGAAAAAACGCCCAGAATGGGCTCACCACAGGCACGCCAAGTCTTTCTTCAGCATTATAACGCTCCTGCACATTCAGCCAGATTGACTAAGAAACGATTTCTTCGCTTGGTTAGGAACTCCTACCCCCACCCGCCGTATTCACCTGACCTGGCGCCTTCTGATTATCACCTCTTCTCATCGATGGGACACTCATTGGCGGAGCAACACTTCAACAATTTCGAAAACGTACGAAATGGCTCGATGAATGGATTTCAAATAAAGATGAAGCATTTTCTTTTGGAATGGTATCCATATATTGCCCGAGAGATGGACAAAATGTGTAGAAAGCGAGGGTCAGTACTTTGAATAAAATATATTATACTTTTTTTTTAAATTACTGTGTATATATTTTAAGAAATAAACGACATTTTAAACTTGCATACCTGGTATGGTAGTATATATTTTTTCTATTTTATTTATTGAAGGTAATATACAAATCGGTCTTCAACTATATCTGATAAATGTTATGAGTTTTCTTTTCCCTCCGATGTTTGAAAAATTATTTCTTAAGATTTAAGTGTTTGATAAAAAATAAATAACAAAAAATATTGTGGAATAGCACGTCACAAGGATAAAGCAATAGTAGGTACAAGTAGAATGATGAACGGAAAAGTAAAACTTGGTGTATATAATGTTATATAAAGTATTAAGTTCGTATGTGGTATCCACATATATCTTGTGTGCAATCAAAGAAAAGAAATGTTTTTCTAAATTCCTTTTTTTTAATCGAAACTAAATCATTACAATAAAAACTTCTTATTCTTTATCATCCATATTATTCATTGCTCTCTAGAGAGGCAGCTTGTAATATTTGTGCAATGAAAGAATTTTAGATAAATATAAAATAAATAAAAACTAAATACTTCATTTTTTTCCATTTAATAAGAAATTTAACATAACATTCTCAAAATATTGATAACTACACATTCTGCTCGGTTCCTTCATCTTCGATTTTGTACTATGAACTTTATTTGTTATATTATAACACTCTTATCCTATCCTGAAATGTTCACGACAGTTATTATAATTCTACTGGACACAAAAATAATTTTTACTTCTTTGTTGACGCTAAAGACACATATTACTGTAACAAATGATTATCGTTTCTATGACGCAGAGATGATTACGAAGTTGACGAGGAGAATTCCACTTCCTAAGCTCCCACGCAATTACCGACAAAGAACGGGGCGGCGGAGGAAGGAGTAAACATTGAGGGAGGCTTAGGCCGTCAACAAAAAAAAAACCGGTTACATAAAGAGTACAAGAACCTTAATTGGATTAGTTAGCCAGACCGTTACATGTTACCGCATCGCTAATCACTGTAACTGAACCCTGGTCAAAATTTAATGGGGTTACACTAAAATTTTAAAGAATGTATGTTAAAATAATTCTAGGCCTCATAACTGCCTATAATTAATTACACACAAAATAATGTTCTGATAAAATAATATGAATATAAATTATCAGGTTTATTATTTAGATAGCTGTGCTCAGGAAATAATAAATATACTTTAATTATGCTTTTGAATTAGTATCCAAATTAAAAAATCTGAAAAATTTATACTTTTAAGTATTTATATAAAATAAATAAACCATTAAGGATTTATAATATTTAAATTAATAAAGAGTTATCTATAACTAAGTCATTTCCTTATTATTTAAAAACTTGTTTATTTGTTATTATTTAGGTCATTAGATCTACGGGTGCTTAAGGGGGAGAATATGGGTAGGTCAATCCAGAAAAAATTAATTATATATTGTATATATACTGATCCTATACCCAACTTATCTTTTGTGTATAGGTCAACTGTTGAATACAATTGAAACTGTTTCAGTAAAGCAGTTCATGCTGAATATAAATTTTGAATTAGTCCAAATTAGAATTAAATGGAAATAATAATTTAATGAATGAAAAACCGAAAAACATTCAACAGAAATGCATATTAATGCTGAGTTGCATCGGTTAGTTTCAGTCTTTTCTCCCTCACCGTTCCCAAGCAGTTAAAATACCAAACCAACCCCAATCATCTTTTCTCATTCTTACCTCTAGCATAATTAAGATTCCACTTAATATAAATATTAATTTTTCTGAATATGACATTTAGGTATTTCTATAATTCTAAGCATTGTAAGAAAAGGTTTTTATTATTATTATTTTTTTTTTTTGTATCTCATTTGTGGAGTGTTCTCTAGTTCTCCTTTCTGGATATTTAACTAACATCTATGTAAATATTATCATTTTTTTTTCTTTTTAAATTTTTCATTTTATATCTCTAACTAGATGTAACTGTATATATTTCTGTATTTTTTTGTTATACTTAAGCGACTTAGTAGCAAATTCTATTCTATCCAGCAGATGCCTTATTCAGAGATTAAATATAATGAAATTAATTTTTGGAAAATGAAGACAAGAAATATACCAATGTGAAAATAAAACGAATAATGTATGATGAAAATGATATGGTTGTTAATTTGCATAATTTGATAAGGGATATGATTTTTATTTGCATAATTGGTAAATGAATAATTGCAGAAAACGTAGGATGCAAGCAACTTATATAGGCAGATAAGGTCATTGGCAGGAGCTTCAATTATGGTAGGGTTAAACAAAAAAGTAAAAACTTGTGATTCAGGGATCTGGTTATCGAAATATTAATTAAGATTAGGACAAATCAAAAGACGGCTTATATAGTTGTAATTCCCGGCAATGGCTTCTGAAGGAAAAGATATAGAGGAAAAGAAGGGATATATAGACTATCCAAGAAAATGAAGAGATGATTTTTTTTTTTTTGGGGGGAGGGGGGGTAGAACCCAGGAAAGGTCAGGCAGAGGATCAAGAGGATTCTAGGCAAGAAATCAGCCAACACATAAAAGGTGACTGCCTTACCTCCAAGATTGATTTCAGTTTAGAAAAACAAAAGCAATGCACGTAGTAAGGTAAATGTTGGCTTTGCCAATATATTTAGATGAAAATTAGATAAATGTGTCAGAAGTTATTGCATTTACAACAAAATATACTAGTTATGTATGTACTAACGCCCTGATGTCGCTATTCATTTTAAATAAAATTTAAATTAGAGAAATGCCACCTTTACTGAAATCTAATATCTAAGATAATATCTAAGGTATTTATCACTGGGAAAATTCATATTAGTGGCCAAGTTATTAAATCAGATATCGATGGCACTAGAAGTAAATATAAAATGAGGGTTATAGCTCCGCCAGAACCTTAGAAAGCAAATATAATGAGAAACATAGTACTAGGGTTGGCCTTTTGATTTATTGAAATATTGTTTACTGGTCAATCGTCCATTAGAAATTAATAATGATACCAATCAATGGTTTTTCGTTTTTTTATATGTTATTTCATCAAGTATATTTTAAATCTATTTTTATAATTGTGTCTATTTTGAAGAGTGCAAGAGATCGATTCAGGAAGTTTATTGATTGATTTCTGAAAAGTGATGATCAATGAATAATAACAGTTCCAAACTCAGAAAGAAAAGTAAAAGAGTTTAGAAACAGACAAAGAGAAATATATCGAGAATTGAATATACTTTAGAAAAAGAAAACAAGACCCCCATCATTTTTCCAGTTCAGTAGCTTCAATACCGTTAAGTGCTTCTTTATACCATAAGAGCCTCCTTTAAGAAAACACATCACCAAATGGATCAGAGATTAAATTCTTGCTCATCGATAAGCCATTAATTCGTGAGGAAACAGTTAACATGAGGTGTTACTTCAAGAGCCGTGGCTTAGATGAAGCCTGCAAGAATATTTTTCGTATTAGCAGGATATTCGCCTTGTTTCCTCTCACTGATGACTGTCATTTTTCTTTTAAAATATCTATCTTTCCGGCAATCATTTTTTTCGTGTTGAGCATCCGTAGCGTGATTTGGATCTTGGATGGGGATGATATTTTCACTAAACAAGGATTTATTTTTCACAGATATCTATTTATTATTCGCAAACTGATAAACAGTTTCTCCTATCTGTTAGTAGTATAGCAGTTGGTTTTAAAACGAAGGAAACTTAGATTGTTACTAAATAACCTAAAAATAATTGATTCTAAACTAGAGCTGCTGACTCAGAAACCAATAACGGCCCTGAGCCCTGTCAAATATTTGTTCAACATAGTTATCTGCATAGTTATTATAATTAGCCAATCATTTACGAAAGACCCACTATTTTGGATAGAGGGAAATATAGGAACAGTATTTTTAACATTGATTATAAATCAAATATTTGCCTTATGTGATCTGTTTAAGTACTCTTTTGAAATTATTAGTGTATTCCCCTGTTTTACGAGGAATAAAAATTACACTCTACGTACTAAACTTTACAATATAATAGAAGACTGTGTTGAAATTTTCAATGATATTTATGGACTCGGTATGTTTTTTATTATAACAATATTGTTCATTACTATACTCCATCAGATATATCAGTATATTGCAAGTCCATTAGCTCTGTTTTACCAGATGAATGTTTTATTGACATTTTCGGGCAATATCTGGTTACTCATTCAATTGATACTGGCCTGCTGTAATGTTGCTCAAAGGTGCATATAAAGGTATAATATATATATATAAATAGAAATGAGCATTGATTAAGAAAGTATTTTAAAATTGTGAATTATGACTATTATAATTATGTAGCACAAATTACTTACCATTTCTTATTTTACATCCAAAATAATAGTAGTAATATAATAAATATTCATGCAAGTGCACAACTCCGTACGATTTTGTCATTGAAAATCCGTTTAAACATTTATTTAATGTTTAAACCCATTTCATTGAATTTCACATATTTAAAGTTTAAATGTGCCATCAAATTTATTATTCAGTACAAAATATTATAAACTAACTCATCCGTTTTTAGGGGCGGATATTCAACAGCATCATGTACAAGGAGTTGATAAAAGATGGATGTAAAGATATAACTGATCATGTAAGCAATGATGGTTTGTAGTGTACTTACTATTAATAATTTTAAAAAATAATGATATTTATATTTGTGTAGGAGGAAATATATTATCATTTTGATCGTACCAAGGAATTTCAATTGTCTGCTACCGGATTCTTTGTTATTGATCAACAATTGATATGTTCTGTGAGTATTTATTTTTGCCTATCAAACTTCAATCGAAAATATTAATAAGAAATTTTACATTCAGTTCAAGTGTTTCATATAAAATAATTGACAATATGTAAATGGTTGATATTCTTAAATCACTAATATGATCAACCAACAATGAATAATGTTAATTTTACAATATAAAATCTTGCTTGCTTATAGATGCATTAAAGTAATGAATAGTTTTATAAAATTTATTCAGCGAATAATAATAATAACAGATTAGATTATTGACCCCCTTTGAATGTAAACTAGTGTTAAATAAATATGAATACCCAGGGAAAAAGTAAAAAGTAACAGTAAACTAATTTTAATATTCAGTTTATGTCTAGATTGAAGGTGTGTATGTGTCCATTAGGATTGATAATACAAATAATGAAGTCTTTGTCATTTTGAATCTCTGGAAAATACATATGGAATATATTTTTTTAGCTAATTACTGCAATTTACAACTGTATACAATCTATACTATTATATAAAAGGACAAGCCATCTTTCTTTTGTGGTTAATAACCATGAAAACTACTGAACCATTCTGTACCAAACTTAAACTACATCAACTTTATAGTTCAAGAAGGGTGAAGCAATGATAAAATCTAACAATTTTCAATTAATTTGTTATTAAAAAACATATAATATGTGGATAACAGTGAAGATTAAAAATTGACCGATATAAAAAGCGAGCGCCATTCCATATGAAGGGTACAGAGAAAAAACAAGAATAGTCCATGATATTCCGATTTTTCGTTTTTTTTTCGGCGCATTCTGTTGGTCTTTACGAGTACTATCAGTTGATTACACTGTATTAGGGCTAATATAAGGAAATTCCAGTGAAAAACCAGATTGAAAAACCAGCCTACAAGGAAGAAACAAAATAGTCCAAGCTTCTCAGGGAAAAAAACAAGGAGAGTCACAAATGTTTTTTATCTTTAATTATTTGGATCCGAATGTCAAACATCTTCTGTGACTCAGCTGGGGGTCAAAATAACAATTATACTGTTATAAGATTTCTTCATTGCATTGTTCACACTGCAAGAGACTAGATTCAAAGTTACGTTTCCAATCAGAGGGCATTCATACTTAGAATGCGATAAAAATATGGGATTTATAAATGCGAAGACTAAAATAGAATTGCCTAAGGATTGGTACGATCTACTTCGTCATTCAAAGAAGAAACCAGAGCCATTTAAAGTCGTCCCTGTTAGACAGAAAAATATAAAAAAATGGACGGTGTTTCTTGAACATAAATTTGCTCCCAAGTGCTCTATTCCGATTCGAAAAGTGAGGGAATTGAGATTGTCTCAAGACAAACCAGGTTTTGTTTACCTTCGTAGCACTTATAATGATTATTGGGAGAGCCACTCCATCATCATAAGAAAAAAGAAAAATACGTCCTTAAATCCACAAGGGATATGCTCATTAAAATCGGGAAAATTTGAGATACCAACAGCATCATACCAACATCTGCAGTTGTCTAAACCAAAATATGACGATCTCCAAGTGTTAAAAAAATTTCGTCAACAAAAAACCAAAAATTTAACAAGAAGTTGCCTCATCAATAATATTTTCTTTACTCATAACAACAAATATTGTTCTGATTAGTGCATACCAACAATGAATTGTCTATCATAACAAGTAGCTTATAAAGGTTTTTTAGCTTTATCTGTTTTGTTGTTTATATGTTTAGTGTATGTTAATGATTCGTTCAGTGTTAAACCTAAGTATTTTATTGATTAAGACCAAGTAATGTCTTCTGCTGTTAAAATGATTGGCTGGTCTATGTGTTGTAAAGATGATTGCCTCCGATTTGCTTGTATTCACTTTCAGTTTCCGTTATCCGTTTTCCATATAATATTTATTAATTTTTTGGTTACTTTGTTGCTACCGATTAAAAATTGTACAAATAATGTAAGAAGCTGTTTATAGTGCAGTGTCATCTGCGTACAAGGTTGTTACGTTAGGGTGTTTTGGAAAGTCTAATAGGAACAGATTGAACAGAGTTGGGATATGCAGGAACCTTGTGGGAGAACGGCAGGAAGGGTTAGTACTTTGGAGGAGAAAGAGTTTATTTGTGTAAAAAATATTCTATTGGAGAGAAATGAATGAAGAATATGAATTAAGTAAGGGGTAAATTTGCATACTATCAGTTTGTGAATGAGCCCGGTACGCCAAACTGTATCGAATGCTATTTCCAAGTCTAACAAAAGCATTCCTGTGTGTTTTTTCGCATTAAACGCTTTAGTAATAAAGTCCAGTGAGACGTGCCGATTGGTAAACAGTGGACTGTTGCGGCCTAAAACCGAATTGTTCTTCTAAAATGAGTTTATGCTGTTTAATGTGCGGTTTAAGAACAATCGTTCTAGAATTTTGATATAATATTTAACAAACTAATAGGTCTGTAATTTGAGACATCTTCAAGATCATTGTTTAATTCGGAATCGCTATTGTTTTTGAACTACCAATTGGTAGCACTTTTAAAAGTTTTATAGAATATAATAATTCTATATGATAAGTTCAATATAAAAGAAGATATAAAAGAGGCCTTCTATCTTCTTTTCAGACTCCTCGAAGGGTTATTTGTAACAAAATGTGAAGTAAGTTGTGATATTAGTGGATTTGAATGGTTATTAGTTTGCTGTGAAAGGATAGGTATCTGGTTTGGCCTAAATCAACAACATATTGTACATTAAGATCTTAGCGGATAAGTTAGTTATAATAAAATAAGAAGCATTGAGAATTTTCCAAAGGATTTGATATGAGACCAATTCAACAGTGCAGTAGACCTCCAAAGCTCAACACCGTAACAGGTGTGGATAATGTCTTGTAAATGAGTCTCTTGTAATTAATCGGTAGGTTTGAACGTTAGTCTAGTAAATGTTGAGACGTTTCTTGTTGTTCTGGTCATGTATATGGTTTCCATGTAAGTCGTTTGTCTGTATGGAGTCCCAGATAGTGGATCTGTTGAAAATGGACTAGTGGAATATCATTAAAGAATGCTGTAGGACAAGAAATAGTAGGTTTAAGACGAAGGATAGACATTATTTATAGTGATTCGTTTTGATTTATTTTTTATTCTCCAATTTCGACACCATTCTTGAAGATTTTTGTGTGATATGGTATGATATTGTGGTGTTTAGAGGCAAAGAAGGGATCACTATTCACTGATAACACAGATGTGTCATAAGCGAACGTGGGGAAAACAGCTCTATGATGAGTCTTGGGGTCAGCTGCATACTCCGTGTATTGGATGGGACTTAGGATCTTTCCTGGAGGAACACCAGCAGATTAGATAAAGAGGGTAGAATAAGAATAGTTATGATTAATTTTTGAGGTTCTATTACAGAGATAGCAGAAATAAGGAAGTACGTAGAAAGTAGGACTTTTTGGATTTCGTTAAGCAGTCGTGGGTGCCAGACTCGGTCAAGTGCTTGTTCTACGTCGATAAAAGACTCTCATGCTGTACATTCCTTGCTAAAATATGGAGGAGACTGCGTAAACCACTCGATGACATTGCTGGATTGTGGAATGTGATGTTCGAAGTCCAAACTGGAAATCTGGGATTATGTGATTGGATCTAGGATGGGATAGGTTTTTCTAGGATTTTGCTCATGATTGACAAGAGAGGAATTGGACGATAGGTTGCTTTTTGAGCTTGGATTATTTTGACTATGTATAATTTCCAAGAATCAGGAGAATATGTTGTTCGGAATGCAGAATTATATTTGAAAATAAGAAACTCGATGGCTTTTTGGGGAAGGAGTTTTAAGATGTAGGATGTAATTAGATCATGAACAGCGGCTTTTTTGGAGGGTATCTGTGGATGTGGATGTGGATACTTGTTCTTTCTGAAGGATGGAATGCTTTAGGAGAAAGGAGCATTTGGAGTGGAATATTTAATTCTGTTTCAATACTTTCAGGGTAATTTGGGTTTAAGGATATCATACAGTATAATAGTGTTAAGGTATTTACTGAAAATTTGAGATTTTTGTTTGTTTAATCTAGACCACGTTTCGGATTCCGTTAGAAGAGGATGATTACAATATTTGAATCTTAGGAGTTTTTTGTTGGTCATCCATAAGGATTTTTCAGTCGTGTTATGGCTTTTGGTATAGTTATATAAAGTTTTATTGTCTTTATTTCTGTTTTTAGTTATTAGTTAATTTTGTGTTGTCATGTTCGTCTGACGGGTATCTGGTACTGTGATACCTAGCTCTTGCTCTGGAACAAATATAAATTATAAAGTTTCAAATAATTACAAAGTTACTGGTGAGTCTTCTAACGAAATACCTCTTACCAATGAGATCGAATTAGAATATTGAATATCAATAAACAATAAATTCATTAAAATTATTGCTTATTTTCACTAATCCTTGATGCTTAAATATTATACTGGTGAATGCTAGCGAGAAGTGGACATCTATATTCTTTCGCTTCATCTTATTGGCATCGAACACGAATTCCTTGAGAAAACACCTAAAATTTCTGTTTTTTTTTTAGAAATCAGGCCTGCAAGCTTCTAACCGTGTTTATATTAATCATAATGGATGTATTACATCTTCATATTTCATAAATATCTTTATACGATGAGTAAGAGGACTGTCATTAATCTCAAATAAGAACAGAATATTTTTTTGGCCAACTTCACTTTTTTGTTCTTAGGTAACTTTGTCTAGGAAGTTACGACTGTTAAACGGTTTGCCCTAATGATGTTTCACATGATTCTAAACACATTTCGGAATAGTAACAACGTAACCCTTAGGAATTAAAATGTTACAGATATTTCCTTGTTACATATGACCTTAATAATTAAAATTAATTAATATTTGTTTTCTTTGTTTCAGATGATAATCACTGGTACAACCTATTTAGTCATCTTAGTACAGTATAGTGTGAAGGAGAAATAACTTAAATTTAAATAATTTTAAAACCATAGAACATTTATCACATTTGCATCATATAAATAAGAATTTTTCTAATTGATCTTTTATTTAATATACTTAATCCAGTGGGTTTTTACGCCATTGACACACCAGAGAGAGCAGCACTTCAAGCAATTTGATTATGATCACATATACTTATGACCGCCTGGATTGTCCCTCTAAAAGTGGAGAGACAGGTTTGGTTCGAGTATCCCAAGACGGAATGAAATTTAATTAAATGATTATATTTACCATTATTATTTTTTATATTCTTAAATTATTTTTTCAATTTATGTATATTGTATAATTTAAGGTTCTTTATCTTGTTTTGTTTTTTCATTTATTTTTTATTGTACATATTTTGTGGATGGATTCACTTAAATTTGTTTTGTTTTTTTTTATAAAAAAATAAACAAATAGACTTAGATTATTTAGTAGGTAGCTATTTTGGAGGATTTTTTTTAATGGGAGCGCTTATGATCAGTTTCTTTGGATGCTTTCTTTTGTTTCGTACACTGCTTAAGCACAGCCACTAGTTATTCCTTTTTTCATGGGGTTTCAACTGGTTTTAATTTTTGGTAGTGGGGACCAAGCCTATTCCTGTCTATCCAGGGCACCAGTGGGTAGATTTCACAATGTAAAATTCTTTGGATGCTTTCTTTTGTTTCGTACACTGCTTAAGCACATCCACTAGTTATTCCTTTTTCATGGGTTTTCAACTGGTTTTAATTTTTGGTAGTGGGGACCAAGCCTATTCCTGTCTATCCAGGGCACCAGTAGGTAGATTTCACAATGTAAAATCTACTACTTCTATTTCTCCCTCTTCACCCATCGACTAGTTCATCTCCCACCAGCAGTTAATTTTTCCTACTCGGACATTTTAAGAAGTACTTTCAGCTATAGTCCTTAATACCAATAAATCCGAGACAGTTTGTTGCCAATAAAATGGCATTTTGTTGTTCATAGATGTTATTGACTATAAAACTTGTTATATTGCAAATAGAGTAAACATGTATAAAAATTGTTAATTGATGGTAACTTGAATTTCAAAAATTCATCACAAAACGTTAATTTACAACCAAACTTTGGCGTTAATTTTCAACGCATTGGTAACAGAACTAGGTGGTCTTAATATATCTGTTTCAACTCTACATATAGACCCTTTTTAATAATTGGATTGTTGACGCAAGAGATGTTTCAACTTTTATAAGAGCATTGTCCCATCGACAAAATATTGGGGTAAAGTATTCATTGTTAAATCGAAAAGTTCTACAGCGATCACGAGGTTGTTGGTTGACTTGTTTGAAATTATGATACCATAATAATATACTTCAAATGGTAGAAGAAATAATGACAAATAGTTTATGAACTAGAAAGTTAAACTTTCAAAATGAATTCTTCTTATTCGTCCTCCCAGTTTCCTTTGAGCGTGGTAGTGCTTCAAGCCAACACAGCCAGACGCCTTGATCTCAGGTCGTATTTCTCCTAAATTCTTCCACATCAACCTATTTTTGTTCACTCTATAAGTTTCTGGGTCGACTGACAATTTAGATTTGTGAATCAACTCAACTCCTGTTTCCATCCTAAATATTTTTTTTTATACATGTTTGGCTTATATTGTTTTGAAAATAACTACTCGTTGCACTGAGTCAAAAACTGTCCTTAATTTTCCCTAAATCCCTCTCGCTTATTTCAGTGTATATAGATATTTCACTTTACCATAATTCTAGTAAAAGCTTTAATTTTTTATTATTGTTTGGTAATTTGAATTAATAAACTAAAACTATGTTTTCCGATTTTCTAAGAGGTTGGAAGAGCCTTGCTATGAGTTATCGAATTTTTTAATCTCTCTTTTATAGTCTATGGAAATAACTTGCAAAAGAAAGGTTTACACAGTAACCAGATAGAAACATCTTTCATTTTCTTTCAAATTAACTGGTTGGACCTCGTCTACTTCTACATAATTTTGAAGAATATAAAAAATCTGTAACAAAAACACTAATAAATAGCATAATGCAATATTTTAATTCTGTTTATTATGCCTTAAAAGTTGCCTTCATAATCATACATACATATATATATATATATATATATATATATATATATATATATATATATATATATATATATATATATATATTATTATTATTATTATTAATGCAACTTTTGTGATCACCAACCACGAAAACTACTGTACCAATCTGTAGCAAATTTTAACCAAATCATTTTAATAGTTCGAAGATGGTTTAATAAAATTTACTTATTTCAATTAAATTGTTATTAAAAAAGCGATTTATGGATAACAGTGATGTTTGAAAATTGACCAATGGATGCCATTCTACATGATAGGTTTCAAAACTATGGTGTTATAAATAGAGCTTGGAATTGATAATAAAATTGACTTCTATTCTTAAATTATAATCTATCTAGAACTTAAATAATGTTAACTAATAATTGAAGATGTATTTACTTATCGATAAAAAAAAACTTGTATTGAAGTATGCATTTGAGTATTATTTCTTCAATAATATTCTCAAGCAACAATATTTAACCTGCTTAAAAGTGCATTGATTAGGTATTTAAAAATCATATAAAAGCATAATTAGACATTCAATTTTTATTTTAATGTTGGTAATCGGTATGGACAGACTATACTCTTGTCGATTAGGGACTGCATTATCAGTGCTTACAACAAAAGGTCTATTATTCTTTCTTATTTATATTCCTTATCGATATTTACGCACAATATAAAAATCCTAGGAATTGCCATTTTTTATTGGTAATAACTTTTATTTGGCAGATAAATCTTTATTGATTTCATCTGGTTGGATTTTAATTGCTAACCATAAAAGTATATGACTGTGTGACAAACCTCTTTTCAGACTCTAAACATTGTACATTTCAATTTTTACAACTGTAAATTTTACTATCGCTAAAACTTCCATTAAATATGAAGATGATTTGGTATGAAGTCAAAATTTAGTATAGATGAGTTCAGCGGTTTTACCATTGCGGAATGTTGTTAAACACACATTTCTATATAAACTTCACTGAGATCGAGAGAACATGTCGCAACACATAATTAAATATTTTTTGATAGTTTAATTGAATATAAGTAAATTTGATTCTCAATTTCAAGTTCTATATAACACCATACCTTTGTAACCACTGACGTACGTAGAATAGAGCTCGTCACCTATAAATGTTCAATGACACTGTTATCTACATATTATCGCTTCTATAATAACAAATAAATTGAAAATCAGTCGGTTTTATTATTGCCAAACCTTCCTGAAACTATAAGTGATTTGGTACAAATTTAGTACAGATTGGTTCAGTAGTTTCCGAGGTTTGTGATCATAAACGAAAAATGGCTTGTCCTTTAATAAATTAGTATTTATATAAAAATTAGAAATGTCACTGATGAAAGAGGTTTTAGTATTTTCTAGAAATAACACTTTTAGCATTGTAGCATAGAATCAATGTACAGTATAAACTTCGATAAAGAAAAACAACTTTATGTCACTTGTGGTATAACAAATAAACAGAATTACTATAGGAGAGTGCTGCTTTGTTTCATCAATCCAAACACATCCGCCAAAGAGCTTCCTAGTGCTTAGTAAGATTCAGTTAACCAGAAGGCCGTCATAATGAGATGTTATATCAAGTGTAACAGCTTAGAAGAAGCCTACAAGGAGATATTTCGCATCAGCAGGCTGGCCGCCATGTTTCCAATAACTGATGACTGCCGATTTTCCTTCAAATTTTCTATTGCTCCGGCTATAATAATTTTTATGTCGAGCGCCAATAGCATAATTTGGGTCACTAGGGGAAATCACTTTTTAGATTTATATAAATCTGTATTCCACAAATATCTACATGTTTTTCGCAAGTTATCTATGACATTTTTTTTCTGCGTTTTGACTATCTCCAAAATCATTTTAGATCGAAACCAATTTAAATTAATATTAAACAATCTAAAGGTGGTCGACTCTAAACTGGCATTGCTAAACGAAGAACCCATTATGGTCTTAAGGCCTATCAATATATCTTCAACATGTTTGTCAGCATATCCGTCATAATTATTCAATCTATGTCAAATCCTGCAGGGTTCTGGGTGAGAGAACATATTGAAACAGTAATAGTAGCAGTGCTTATCAACCAAATATTCGCTTTCTGCGAATTGTTAAATATTCTTTGCAAAAGATCAGTTCTTTCCCCAGTATTGAAATGGACAAAGATTACATGCTCCGTATAAGAATTTACCATATTATTGAAGATTGTGTTGAAAATTTAAATGGTATTTATGGAATCGGAATGTTCATCATTATCACAACCTTTTTCATCACTATACTTCATCAATTCTTTCAATACTTTAATAAAAGTGTTGTAACAACTTATGGAATTTCAAATGTAATTTTAACTGCATTGTGTTATCTCTGGTTGCTCTTTCAATTAATACTGGCTTGTAGTGAAGTTGCATCAAAGGTAACAAGATAAAAACTATCTTATTTTTCATAAGAAGTCATAACATTTTAATTTAGAAATACATTTAGTATCAAATAAAAATAATTAAAAATACTTACATTTTCAAATAGAATTTACGTTTAAAAAATTCTAAAAATATAATAACCCGTTACAGGCCATGATGTTCAACCGCAGCCTGTACAATCAAGTCATAACAGATGGCAGCAATATTATACCTAATCATGTACGTTATGTATTGATGGTACTTAATGACCTTAATTAAAATATTAATGAAATAATATAATTGAGATTTATGTTTCTAGGAAAATATATTTTCATTTTGAACGAGCCAAGGAATTTCAGATGACAGCGAACGGATTCTTCAAGGTTGACCAACGATTAATTTGTTCTGTATGTATTCACTATTGTTCCTATGACTTTTAGTAAACATATTTTTTTCATGTTAGAAAAGTGTTACATAATGGCACGTTCAGATATCGGTAACGAAACAATAAAAAAAATCAGTTTCACATTACTATACTGTATGTATATAGGTGTTAAAAAATATGTAAATGATTCTTCTACATACTTTTTGGGGGATTTCTTCCGCCAATGCACTACTGAACGGGACAGAGTTGATTGAAGCCTAAAAACGAGAGCTGATTCAATAACTTAAATAGGAGATTAGCCTAGTGATGATTAATTTAGCAAACAATCTTCTAATTTAGCAATCGTGTAATAGAAGATGTGGAATTCGAATCCAGCTGTAGCTGTATCAATTTCTTTGACAATTACCTCTCTGCCTTCATTCTTGGGTAGGAAATCTCTTCTTGCCTATTGCATTTGACTCATTGCTAGATATTACTGGGTACGGTATATTTTCATGCCATCGATAGTGATCTAAAAAGGAATACTAACTTCAGTGCAACGCTGAATACAGTTGCCCTGAGGAAGTATTTTTCCACTATTTTGGTTGATTCTGGGGAGAAGTGGGTCCTCATGGACCACTAACCTTCATAGCTTCTCATGGGGCATAGGTTGCTTTTTAATAGGTATATAATGTTTTTAAATAAGAAAAAAAAATCATGAAAAAATTATATCAAAATTGAAGGTGTCTTATTGAACATGATTATAATCAATTTAACTCGAATAACCTTTTGTTATAGAGAAATAGATTGTTGGGGTATATAGTCATAAAGAAACACAGCAATTAAAAAATAAGTTTTTAATTTGTGATGCCAACGTTTCAACTTGCATTGCAAGCCTTCATCAGGGCTAGAAGAAGAAAACAAACAAAAAGGTATGACTAAATTGTAGAGAGTATAAAAAACAAAGGTATGAAAAGAATAAATATATAAGAGTAAAGGCAATATCTAAAGGCCATGAAGACAATACATAAAGTCTATTTTTTAATTGCTCTATCACTCTGTTTAATTTAGTAGTTTGTATACATTATCTTTCATGGCCTTATCAACCTTTTGTTATTTTAAAATGAAATGATCAGAATGATTTGGTATTGCAAAGTTATTCTTTTGTCAATCGTAAATGCTGTTTGGCTCACGAATAAACTCTCTACATGCGAAGAAACCCAAAGTAATTAGAAAAGAAAAATGAATTAGTATATAATCAGTTCAATAGGAAGAGTCTAAAAGCATGAATCTTTTGTAAGGGCTACAATATAAAAAAAAAATATTTACCGCCCTTTTAATCTATAATTACTTTTGTTTTAGATGATCATCACTGGCACAACCTATCTGGTCATACTAGTTCAGTATAGTATAGTTCAAAATGAAGAGCTTTGAAAATGACTGACTCCTTTTAGTGTATTTCATCATAACTGGCACACCTGCGTTTTCCGAAATTTAATTCTCAAATATATTACCATAAATTGTACTCCTAAAGAAGAATAAATAACTAGCAATAGGTTCATTTAGCTATTTCAAAGCACCGAGAAATGATGGCTTGAAGATGGAGTTCCTTAAACATGGAAAGAGAAAATTTTGATATCTTTGTAAACTACAGAACTACAATTTAAAAAAGAAGTAAACTCCTTTGTCGTGAATATAGAGTGATATTTCGTTTTTCTTTAGCGTAAAAAGGCGTTATCGAAATATTGTTCTATCGATTTTGAATATCCATATAATAAATTGAAAGTTATTTCATGCTAGGAAATTCACCGTTTGATAAAATATTCTCCCTTCAGATGATTATCAAAGGAGTTACATTGCAGCTGATTTAGATGATATGCATTAAATTTATAAATTTTTTTTCATACGATTCAAGGCAGGCATAGGAAAGAACCTGACATGCCAGAAAAAATATAAAAACAATTAAACTTAGTTTGAGGGATGCTATGCTTCTACCAATCATTCTTGTCCTTATTGAGGGGCTCCATCGACAATCTATTTGTTATCTATGTGTCTTATAAAATCACAACATTACAAGCCCAACCATCCCATTTTCATGAAATGGAATATTTAAATACAGCAGATTGTTCATGGATAAGACACAAAAGTCCAAATTGTTAACCAACGCTAATCCTAGACAGGTCTCAATAGCTCTAAATGTCTGATGAAACATCATTCTTTATGTTTTGTGATGTCTTTCATCTGAAGTGATAATTAAAGTCAAGAAAGCACCTTCTTGCAGTATAAATTTGCTTCATCTGTAGTGGTACAATGTTTTAGAAAGCGAGTACACAGAGTTTTGATAAAGATACTTATATTATTATAATTATAATTATATACTAATTATAGTTATATATTATTAATATAATCATATTAATATCTTCCTGAGCCCTGCACATAAGGTTCCTTTTAAAAAAAGTTTCATTTTAATTCTCATAACCCTGATAAAGAAACATATTTTTTGACACATTGTGCAATACTTCTCTGTAGTATCATAATAAAGAAATATGTTGGTGTGTTTTATTTCAATAATGCTAGAAGATACCGCAGGTCACTCTCTAAAGTGGTTTCATATTTATCTCATAATCACCACAAATCTTTAAAATTTACAAATAATATTATAAGAAGATAAAAACCTTCATATCAAACTTATCCAGCTATAAACAGTCCTAGTTATTTAATAAGAAGCCAGACTAAACCTATTGTCTAAACAGTATACGCCATGAGGGTATTTGACTGAAACACCCCTGCGGTACAACTAACGACTGGATTTTACAACGGGATACTTTTTGTAAAAATTAGAACCTTTTTCTCGCCCTGTATCGATGAAAACATTTTTTTGCAGTCTATTATATTAATCTTTTTTCTCTTCATCCCTTTTACATCTGTCTTCTATTTCACTATGGATTTCTTATTTTGCAGCACTTTTGAGAGGGAGGGGGAGTAACTATAGTTTCTGAGTTTTGGCAATAATTTGTACACAAATTTTCCGACACCTTTTTCTCCTTAACAGAGAACAATATTCTGGTCACTGGCCATAATTATTTAAGTCGATTTCTCCTCAAATTGCGTTATGTTGATCATTGTTAAACTTCTGGGCTCTTTCACTATTGGTAAAAGTTTCTAACTCTAGATCCCGATAGTTTTATGTTGGTAGATCGTTTTTTATAAAGTTATCAACTTTTAGCATTGGTGGAAGAGCCCAACTTTCACACAATTGTCAACTGAACGCAATTTAAGGAAAACTCGCCGCGGAGAACTAGTAATAACCAATGACAAGAGATATAGATACGTGAAAGGAGGTTTTATAACTATGTAAATTTCCGGATCGAGGTAGATATATAACTACGAAGTTTTTGAAAGTCTCTAGTCAGGAATACCGCTACCACTGCAGTATAGTTTCTTCTAAATACATCCTTCGTTTTAATAACTCTGTACACATTAGAGAGAATAGCATAGTAGAAAATGAGAGAAAATTAGAAAGAAGTAAAAATTGTAAGCATTACTTAGGCTTGATGTGTGGTCGTTTCGAATGAATTAATTGAAATCAAATTGATTATTTGCTTTTAATGATATGAAGGGATCGTGGGCTCTAATTGATACCTATTGACGCAATTATATATATTTTTTATCAGTACCTAGGTTAAAACTGTTTCCAGAGCCCTACTCACTATCTATCCTATTTACGAATTCTTCTGTAGTAAATGCTTCTTCTCTATTAATTACTGTTTACAATTTTGGTAGAAAGACTTTTCACCCACCCATTACCCAAGATTGTAATTCATTATATAGGTAAATGTTGCTCGGGATGAATATACTCCACCGTAAAAAAAACAAAAAAAACAGATTATCTGGTGCCACTTTTTGACTTTGAGAACAGCAAATTAAAACTTCTAGATATCATACTAGTTTTCATTATGAATGGTTTTTGATTTTTTTCAGCAGCAAAATTGTTGGATTGGACCTTGTTAGTTTTCTAGTACCAGGAGATACTAATAAAAGTTATTGAATAAAGAAGTTGTATATTAAGATCCATTCTTTATACATGTAGTAGTATACATACATTCTATAATTGCCATCAATGCATTAAATAGCTGTTTAACATTTACTAAAATATTAGAATATATTTTCAATTCTTAAGCAGAATAATTTATGTTGTCGAACAATTCTGAAGGCTCTTATACTTTAGGCTCTTTTATCAGTTTTAATATAATAGTTCTTAGGACAAACGGTTTTCGCAATACCGAATAGAATCGATGAACGATCAAATCTTCAGAAGAGGCAAACACCTAAATAACACTTGTCGTGTAGCAAAAAGCTTTTATATTAACATAGAAGGGTGCTGTTTTATGTCAACAACAACTGCCTTTTTAGAACAAAGAATATCATTGTACACATCATTACATCAATAAACAGTGTTCCTGATGTTCCGCACTACTCAGTAGGCCAGGAGGTAGTCACTATGAGATGGTTCATCAAATGCACCAGCTTGGAAGAAGCCTACAAAAAAATAGTTCACATAAGCAGGATGGTCGCCATGTTTCCAATAACCGATGACTGCCGATTTTCTTTGAAATGTTCTATTGCTCCGGCAATAATAATTTTAATATTGAGCGCCAATAGCTTCATTTGGGTCATTAAAGGGGGGGACTATTTTAAGTATATATAAATCTGTATTCCACAAATATATACATGTTTTTCGCAAGTTATCTATGACATTTTTCTGCATTTTGACCATCGGCAAACTCATTTTAGATCGAAACCAATTTAAATTAATATTAAACAATCTAAAGGTGGTCGACTCTAAACTGGCATTGCTAAACGAAGAACCCATTATGGTCTTAAGGCCTATCAAATATATCTTCAACATGTTTGTCAGCATATCCGTCATAATTATTCAATTTATGTCAAATTCTGCAGGGTTCTGGGTGAGAGAACATATTGAAACAGTAATAGTAGCAGTGTTTATCAACCAAATATTTGCTTTCTGCGAATTGTTAAAATATTCTTTGCAAAAGATCAGTTCTTTCCCCAGTATTGAAATGGACAAAGATTACATGCTCCGTATAAGAATTTACCATATAATTGAAGATTGTTTTGAAAATTTAAATGGTATTTATGGAATCGGAATGTTCATCATTATCACAACCTTTTTCATCACTATACTTCATCAATTCTTTCAATACTTTAATAAAAGTGTTGTAACAACTTATGGAATTTCAAATGTAATTTTAACTGCATTGTGTTATCTCTGGTTGCTCCTTCAATTAATACTGGCTTGTGGTGAAGTTGCATCAAAGGTAACAAGATAAAAACTATCTTATTTTTCATAAGAAGTCATAACATTTTAATTTAGAAATACATTTATTATCAATAGAAATAATTAAAAAAATACTTACATTTTCAAATAGAATTTACGATCGTTTAAAAAATTCTAAAAATATAATAACCCGTTACAGGCCATGATGTTCAACCGCAGCCTGTACAATCAAGTCATAACAGATGGCAGCAATATTATACCTAATCATGTACGTTATGTATTGATGGTACTTAATGACCTTAATTAAAATATTAATGAAATAATATAATTGGGATTTATGGTTCTAGGAAGAAATATATTTTCATTTTGAACGATCAAAGGAATTTCAGATGACAGCGAACGGATTCTTTCAGGTTGACCAACGATTAATTTGTTCTGTATGTATTCACTATTGTTCCTATGACTTTTAGTAAAAATATTTTTTTCATGTTAGAAAAGTGTTACATAATGGCATGTTCAGATATCGGTAACGAAACAATAAAAAAATCAGTTTCACATTACTATGCTGTATGTATATAGGTGTTAAAAAATATTTAAATGATTCTTCTAAATACTTTTAGGGGGATTTCTTCCGCCAATGCACTACTGAGCGGCACAGAGTTGATTGAAGCCTAAAAACGAGAGCTGATTCAATAACTTAAATAGGAGATTAGCCTAGTGATGATTAATTTAGCAAACAATCTTCTAATCTAGCAATCGTATAATAGAAGATCTGGAATTCGAATCCAGCTGTAGCTGTATCAATTTCTTTGACAATTACCTCTCTGCCTTCATTCTTGGGTAGGAAAATCTCTTCTTGATTATTGCATTTGACTCATTGCTAGATATTACTGGGTACGGTATATTTTCATGCCATCGATAGTGATCTAAAAAGGAATACTAACTTCAGTGCAACGCTGAATACAGTTGCCCTGAGGAAGTATTTTTCCACTATTTTGGTTGATTCTGGGGAGAAATGGGTCCTCATGGACCACTAACCTTCATAGCTTCTCATGGGGCATAGGTTGCTTTCAATAGGTATATAATGTTTTTAAATGAGAAAAAAAAAAATCATGAAAAAATTATATAAAAATTGATGGTGTTTTTTGAACATGATTATAATCAATTTAACTAGAATAACCTTTTGTTATAGAGAAATAGATTGTTAGGGTATGCAGTCATAAAGATACACAGCAATTAAAAAATAAGTTTTTAATTTGTGATGCCAAAGTTTCAACTTGCATTGCAAGCCTTCATCAGGGCTAGAAGAAGAAAACAAACAATAAGGTATGACTAAATTGTAGAGAGTATAAAAAACAAGGGTATGAAAAGAATAAATATATAAGAGTAAAGGCAATATCTAAAGGCCATGAAGACAATACATAAAGTCTATTTTTTAATTGCTCTATCACTCTGTTTAATTTAGTAGTTTGTATACTACTAAATATATATGTATACAAACATAAATATATGTATCCTTCATGGCCTTTAGATATTGTCTTTACTCATATAAATTTATTCTATCATACCTTGATTTTTATACTCTCTAAAATTTAGTCATATCTTTTTGTTTGTTTTCTTCTTCTAGCCCCGATGAAGGCTTGCAATGCAAGTTGAAACGTTGACATTACAAATTAAAAAACTTATTTTTTAATTGCTGTGTATCTTTATGACTGCATACCCCAACAATCTACTTCTCTAAATATTTAACAGTCAACTATACCTTATCAACCTTTTGTTATTTTAAAATGAAATGATCAGAATGATTTGGTGTTGCAAAGTTATTCTTTTGTCAATTGTAAATGCTTTTTGGCTCACGAATAATCTTTCTACATGCGAAGAAACCCAAAGTAATTAGAAAGAATATGAATTAGTATATAATGCAACTTCAACTTCACCAACAATTGTTATAGATAGACCGCTTCAATAAGTATTTGAAGATTTTTGGTAAAGAATGAATATCGATATACGAAGCTATAAGCTATTTAAACCCTCTTCAAATATTCAGGACATGTTTTCCAATGTCATTCTTACCAGCAGTGCTATAGTTATCCCTACCTATAGTGCTATCTAGTACTGCAATAGTTGATGTACGTTATAATGGGTTTTAAGAATTGTAAGTGAAAAGAGATTTTGTGGCAATGTATTAAAAGATATAGATGATAAATAGAAACCGCATTTTATTGTTTTAACAAAAACTGTTTAGGTCAGTATTGACAAAAGGATTTTGGTTTGAAGTTAAAACAAAATATAAGGTTTGAACCCTATCATTTTTTTTTTTTAGAGCCCTTGTCTTAGATTTAGTTTTCAAAGGTAAAATTTACTTTTGTGTAAATTGGCTTAAAATTAGTTGAAAGTGACAATTATCCCAATCAGTTCAATAGGAAGAGTCTAAAAGCATGAATCTTTTGTAAGGGCTACAATATAAAAAAAAAAAAAAATATTTACCGCCCTTTTAATCTATAATTACTTTTGTTTTTAGATGATCATCACTGGCACAACCTATCTGGTCATACTAGTTCAGTATAGTATAGTTCAAAATGAAGAGCTTTGAAAATGACTGACTCCTTTTAGTGTATTTCATCATAACCTGGCACACCTGCGTTTTCCGAAATTTAATTCTCAAATATATTTCCATAAATTGTACTCCTAAAGAAGAATAAATAACTAGCAATAGGTTCATTTAGCTATTTCAAAGCACCGAGAAATGATGGCTTGAAGATGGAGTTCCTTAAACATGGAAAGAGAAAATTTTGATATCTTTGTAAACTACAGAACTACAATTTAAAAAAGAAGTAAACTCCTTTGTCGTGAATATAGAGTGATATTTCGACTTTCTTTAGCGTAAAAAGGCGTTATCGAAATATTGTTAATCGATTTTGAATATCCATATAATAAATTGAAAGTTATTTCATGCTAGGAAATTCACCGTTTGATAAAATATTCTCCCTCCAGATGATTATCAAAGGAGTTGCATAGCAGCTGATTTAGATGATATGCATTAAATTTATAAATTTTTTTTCATACGATTCAAGGCAGGCATAGGAAAGAACCTGACATGCCAGAAAAAATATAAAAACAATTAAAGTTAGTTTACTAAATTCATCAATGAAGGAGTTAACAATTATTGAAATATAACACTTATTATGGCATCACTCCTCTTTATTATTCATCTATTAAGTAACATGTTTTGGGAAAACTATGTCCCATCCTCAGACTTTAACATTTAGTTCTCCTTGGTGTTAACACACCGTGTCTCTTCCTTTTACATATCTAAATGATATTATCATTATAAAGGATTATCATTTAGATATGTAAAAGGAAGAGACACGGTGTGTTAACACCAAGGAGAAATAAATGTTCTGAGGATGGGACATAGTTTTCCCGAAACATGTTACTTAATAGATGAATAATAAAGAGGAGTGATGCCATAATAAGTGTTCTATTTCAATAAACTTAGTTTGAGGGATGCTATGCTTCTACCAATCATTCTTGTCCTTATTGAGGGGCTCCATCGACAATCTATTTGGTATCTATGTGTCTTATAAAATCACAACATTACAAGCCCAACCATCCCATTTTCATGAAATGGAATATTTAAATACAGCAGATTGTTCATGGATAAGACATAAAAGTCCAAATTGTAAACCAACGCTAATCCTAGACAGGTCTTAATAGCTCTAAATGTCTGATGAAACATCATTCTTTATGTTTTGTGATGTCTTTCATCTGAAGTGATAATTAAAGTCAAAAAAGCACCTTCTTGCAGTATAAATTTGCTTCATCTGTAGTGGTACAATGTTTTAGAAAGCGAGTACACAGAGTTTGATAAAGATACTTATATTATTATAATTATAATTATATACTAATTATAGTTATATATTATTGATATAATCATATTAATATCTTCCTGAGCCCTGCACATAAGGTTCCTTTAAAAAAAAAGTTTCATTTTAATTCTCATAACCCTGATAAAGAAACATATTTTTTGGCACATTGTGCAATACTTCTCTGTAGTATAATAATAAAGAAATATGTTGGTGTGTTTTATTTCCTCAGTAATGCTAGAAGATACCGCAGGTCACTCTCTAATTAAAGTCAAAAATGCACCTTCTTGCAGTATAAATTTGCTTCATCTGTAGTGGTACAATGTTTTAGCTCGCTATCTAACCAATGACAAGAGATATAGATACGTGAAAGGAGGTTTTATAACTATGTAAATTTCCGGATCGAGGGAGATATAACTACGAAGTTTTTGAAAGTCTCTAGTCAGGAATACCGCTACCACTGCAGTATAGTTTCTTTTAAATACATCCTTCGTTTTAATAACTCTGTACACATTAGAGTGAATAGCATAGTAGAAAATGAGAGAAAATTAGAAAGAAGTAAAAATTGTAAGCATTACCTAGGCTTGATGTGTGGTCGTTTCGAATGAATTAATTGAAATCAAATTGATTATTTGCTTTTAATGATATGAAGGGATCGTGGGCTCTAATTGATACCTATTGACGCAATTATATATTTTTTTATCAGTATCCTAGAAAACTCTCATCTCCTTAATCCGTTCCAATCTGGGTTCCGACCTGGTTATTCAACACAGACAGCCTTAACAAAAATTACAAATGACATACATACTGCTCTTGACGAACGAAAAGTAACTGTACTTATCCTTCTAGACTTTACTAAAGTCTTTGACACCCTAGACCATTCTATTCTCCTGACGAAACTAAAAGCCCTATCTTTTTCCTCAAGCTCTCTCCTCTGGCTTCATTCCTTCCTCTATAGTAGAAATCAAATAGTATCCATTCCAAACCAGCCACTTTCCTCTTCTCTTTCGTTGACATCAGGGGTTGCTCAAGGCTCCAGTGTCTCTCCTACCCTCTTTTGTGCCTACATAAACGATTTACCAAATTCCATCCACCACTGTTCCTACCATCTATACGCGGATGATTTCCAGATATATCTATCCTTCCATCCCTCTGATTTAATAAAATCATTCTTTCTTATCCAAGAGGACCTTAATAGCATTTGCAAGTGGGCCTATGATAACAAGTTAAAATTAAATGTAGCAAAAAAAAAAAACGCAGGCTATTATTATAGGTTCTAATACCCATTTGAGATCCCTTTCCCACCTCCCGATCCTGTCGATGAACTCCCAACCTATTCAATTCCACTCCACAGTTAAAAACCTTGGTATTACCTTCGACCAAACCCTTTCATGGAAACCTCATATCTCCCAAATTTCTCGACGGGTTATATCTATCCTTAAACTATTCCATTCTTTTCAGGACTCCCTTCCGAAACCTACTCGTCAACTTTTGGTTTTTCTTCCCTTATCCTACCCCATTTTGACTACAGCTGTGTGGCATATGGTGGGTTGACGGCGGAACTCGAGAGTAAACTAAGAAGACTAATGAACTGTTTCGTTAGGTTTATCTTTAGGGTTCCAAAAGCCTCCCACACATCACATCTATATACGGAGTTAAAATGGCTTTATCCTTTATCCCGCAGAAATTACTTCCTAGCCTCCTTCCTCTACCAAACCATTAATTCTCGGAATCCCTCCTACATCTATAACATCTTCCAGTTCAGATCCTCGGTCTCCTCCCGCACTACAAGATCTCGCTCCTCAGACCTGTATACTTCTTCCCATAAGAGTACATCATTTGACCACTCCTTCATTTCCCGTGCTACTTCCTTATGGAATTCACTACCCTGTAATATCCGTAATGCTCCATTTCTGTCCACATTTAAATCCCTTCTTTTTCAATACCTCCTTTTCCTCCAGAATGATACTGACTAGCAAAACCTCACTAAAAAAAAAAAAAAAAGCATTCAGTAGATGTACATAGGTTTTTATTTTTCTCCTACAATTATTGGATTTTTTTTAAAATTTTTATTTCATCTGTTTCTGTTTTTGTTCTTTGTTTGTAAAATTGTAAATAGTTAACCAGATTGTTAATTTATTTTATTTCATCTTATGAAAGCTAGACTTATTGTATTCATTTATGTACATTATATTATTCTTAGGGGACATCGTCCCAGAATAAAGTTTATTTTCTATTCTATTCTATTCTATTCTACCTAGGTTAAAACTGTTTCCAGAGCCCTACTCACTATCTATCCTATTTACGAATTCTTCTGTAGTAAATGCTTCTTCTCTATTAATTACTGTTTACAATATTGGTAGAAAGACTTTTCACCTACCCATTACCCAAGATTGTAATTCATTATATAGGTAAATGTTGCTCGGGATGAATATACTCCACCAAAAAAAAAAAAAAAAAAACAGATTATCTGGTGCCACTTTTTGACTTTGAGAACAGCAAATTAAAAACTTCTAGATATCATACTAGTTTTCATTATGAATGGTTTTTTGATTTTTTTCAGCAAAATTGTTGGATTGGACCTTGTTAGTTTTCTAGTACCAGGAGATATTAATAAAAGTTATTGAATAAAGAAGTTGTATATTAAGATCCATTCTTTACACATGTAATAGTATACATACATTCTTTAATTGCCATCTATGCATTAAATAGCTGTTTAACATTTACTAAAATATTAGAATATATTTTAAATTCTTAAGCAGAATAATTTATATTGTCGAACAATTCTGGGGATTTTATACTTTAGGCTCTTTTATCAGTTTTAATATAATAGTTCTTAGGACAAACGGTTTTTCGCAATGCCAAATAGAATCGATGAACGCTAAAATCTTCAGAAGAGGCAAACAAGTAAATAACACTTGTGTAGCAAAAAGCTTTTATATTAACATAGAAGAGTGCTGTTTTATGTCAACAACTGCCTTTTTAGAACAAAGAATATTATTGTACACATCATTACATCAATACACAGTGTTCCTGATGTTCCGCACTACTCAGTAGACCAGGAGGTAGTCACTATGAGATGGTACATCAAATGCACCAGCTTAGAAGAAGCCTACAAAAAAAATAGTTCACATAAGCAGGATAGTCGCCATGTTTCCAATAACCGATGACTCCGATTTTTTTTGAAATTTTCTATTGCTCCAGCAATAATAATTTTAATATCGAGCGCCAATAGCTTCATTTGGGTCATTAAAGGGAGGACTATTTTAAGTTTATATAAATCTATATTCCACAAATACCTACACGTTTTTCGCAAGTTATCGAAGACGTTTTCCTGGATATTATTAGTATGCCATTTCGTTTTAGAACGAAATCAATTTAAATTTATATTAAAAAGCCTAAAGGTGATAGACTCTAAACTAGCGATTCGGAATGAAAAAACGATAAAGGTCCTGAGTCCTATCAAATATATCATCAATATGCTTATGAGTATAGTCGTCGTAATTTCTTAATTTTGGAAATTACACTCTGAATACTGGATGGAAGTACATATTGAAACAGTTCTAGTTGCAGTGCTTATTAACCAAATAAACGCATTCTGTGAACTGTTCAAATATTCTTTGGAGCAAATAAGTTCTTTTCCTATTGAGGAAAAGAATAAAAACTACATGCTTCGTCTAAGATTTTACAGTATTATTGAAAATCTGAATAGTATTTACGGAATCGGAATGTTCATCATTAAACCCTCTAAAGTAGGGTTAGGCGATAGTCGATAATTAGTAGAGATGATCTAAACCGATATTTTTCAGTAACAGGGACGACCGATACAGGTCCAAAAAAATATCTGTTACAAATACCTGTTACAAAATACCTGTTACTTGTCTCAAGGTCAGCGTCTCTCCGTACTCATAATCGTTTACACTGTTACACTGATATTTTAGCATATCTATTACTCGCATATCTGTTACCTCTTCAATATCGGCTCTAATTAATAAGTTTACATTTTTGATGATATATATGTATAGCCAAATATATAATAAATATATGTATTGTTATTTTGTTGTTGTTCTTTAGAGTTTTAGAGCGTAAAACATCTAGGTCATCAACGCTCAGTAAGTATAAAATTATTATATCATGATTTGAAGGTCCTTCTGGGCAGAACACGACTGAGCCGAAGGCATGAAGTCAAGGAGCCAGGAGCCCACAGGGGACGGCCAGGAGTGTAGGAGACGCCCCAATCCCACATGTTTTTGTTTTATTTATATATTTTGAATTTTTCATCACGAAGATTGATCGGAGGATGTAGATAAAAACCATGTTTTAAATCCTTACTACGTCGGTACAATCCACCAATGTTTACAATATGTTATTCATGGAAAAGTCCACATCATCCCAATCCTCGGAGCTAAAACGCCCTGTGAGAAAGGTACGTCTCCCCACCCCCACCACAGCCCCAGGAACCCGGGGACACCAATCTCCCATCCCTCCTGCCCTAGGTCCCTCCAGTAGGATCTATTCTGATCAGTTATTATTATGTTTTATATATAATTCCTAATATCCTTAGTGTCTTGCTTTTTCGAATGAATACAATGAAACACATCTACATATTAGTTTTATGTGGGTATTCAATCTGTCATAATAAGGAATAATAGTTATAATATTGTTTTAGCAAAGTAATTAATTGGTGTGATTAGATCAGTATTTGTCTATCCAGGGATTATATTTCTCTATATATTTTAAGTTTTGTAAGACATGACATTACTAAATCAACCTTACGGTTATCATATCCCAATGCTACCGTGATGTTGCTCGGTATTCCTAACAAGTTGAGTTTTTGAAGGTAAAAGGGGCATTCTTCAAAAATGTGGGCTTTTTTATTGTATTGTCGCAATTTTGACATCTTGTAGGTGGTTCTCTAGCGAAAAGGTGAGCATGTGTCAGTTTTGAGTGTCCGATTCTGAGCCGGGTCAGTACCACTTCCTCTCTACGGTTCTTGCGATATGAGGTCTGCCAGGGCCTTACATCTCTCTTAATTTTCTTAAGCTTACCCGGAGTACTACATTGCCATGCATCTTGCCATTTCTTATTTATACCATCTTTTAAGGGTTTTGCTAGCTCCGATGGTGTTAGTAGCACTCTACCAGGACCAGGGAGAGTTAGTGCTTCTTTTGCAGCTTTATCAGCCATTTCATTGCCTTTTATTCCGACATGTCCTGGCACCCATATGTAATGAACCAATTTCCCGTCTTCGTTAAGATGTTTTCCAATTTCTAAAATTCGTTGAATTCCGGGATGGTTGGAATACATATTATCTAATGCTTTAAGAGCACTTAATGAATCGGTAGCAATGGTAATATTCCCTACACATGAAGTCTTTGCATGTTCTAATGCCATTACTATCGAATTTACTTCCGCAGTATAAACACTACAATGCTGGTGCAGTTTTGATTTGAAAGTGTGATGTGAAGTAACGAAAGCCGATCCTGCTGCTGAATCTGATTTAGATCCATCTGTGAAAAGCATTTCATGTTCTGGTAATGCCTTAATTATTTTCAAAAAACTTTCTTTAAAATCATTTGCAGGTGTATTTCCTTTTGAGAACTTCGAGAGATCCAGGTGTAATTGAGGTTTCATGAACGTCCATGGTGGTGTATTATTTTCTGTTGTTTTTATATTGAATAATTTTAATTTGTTAATTACGGATAATAATCTTTCGGCTAATGGGAGCGTGGCGTTAGTCTTCGTTTGGAATTTTGCTGAGAATTTACTTTGAAAGATGTATCGGTGAGTAGGATGTGTGTTTTGTGAATATAATTTGGTAATGTAATTTATTGCAAGTTTATCTCGTCGGTATGATAATGGAGTTAGTCCTGATTCAGTGCAAATAGATAACGAGGGGCTATCCTAAAAGCACCTGTTGCAATTCGTATCCCTGCAAGGTGTACAACATCGAGTTTTGCAAGATTCACCATTCTGACTGAGCCATAGATGAAACTGCCGTAGTCCATCTTTGAGCATACCACCGATTGGTATATCTTAAGTAGTGTGGTTCGGTCGGCACCCCAGCTTGTTCCACTTAGAACCTTTAGTAAATTAAGTTTCGTCAGACATTTTTCCTTTAAAATTCTTAAGTGATTTTCCCAAGTAAGTTTTTTATCAAATACTAATCCTAAGAATCTCGAATTATTTACATAGGGTAAGGCTACGTTGTTTAGCAGTAGTTCTGGTAACTGTGGGGTTTTTCTTTTCCTGCTGAAAAATAAGCAATTGGTTTTTTTCGGAAGAAAACTGAATTCCTGACGTCTGCGACCATTGGCTGATCCGATTTAGGGATGTTTGTAGTTTGTCTTTTATGGAGTTCAAGTCTTTGGAACGGCATAGAAGCGCAAAGTCGTCTGCAAAGAGCATTGTTTTGACACCACGAGGTAAGTTGGTACCCAGGTCACTGACAGCAATCATGAAGAGGTTTGGGCTTAGAGCACATCCTTGAGGGACACCATTTTTTTGTTCACATCTCTTTGATAAAACATTTCCTATTCGAACACAAAAATGGCGACGATCCAGAAATTTTTGGATAAATATCGGCAGATTACCTTTAAATCCTAAACTTAAAAGTTTTTTTCCAAAAATTACTGTAGAGCTAGTTTTATCAAATGCCTTATACATATCGAAAAATATAGCCACAGCTTGTTCTTTTTGGATAAAGGCGTATTGGAGTTCAGCTTCCATTTGGACTAAGTGATCAATGGTTGACCTGTTTTTACGAAAGCCACATTGAAAGTTTTGGATATAATAGTATTTTTTCTAATATCCACTTTAGTCTTTTATTGACCATTCGCTCCATAAGTTTGCATAAACAGCTGGTTAGGAAAATTGGTCTGTAGTTTGATGGGTATCTTTTATCTTGGCCATTTTTCAAAATAGGAACTACCTCCGCCTGTAGCCAAGAGCTTGGAATATTACCATTGTTCCAGATATGATTATAATAATTTATAAGCCAGTTTAATGTGTTTTTTGGTAAGTGTTGGAGCATACCGTAATGGATATTATCAGGCCCTGGTGAAGAACCTTTGACTTCTTTTAAAACTGATTGCAGTTCCCACAATGTAAACGGAGTATTATAAAAAAAAGTTGTGAACCATCATTTTCAAAATAATTATTTGTAATTTTTTCAGCTGAGGGTTCACAAAGTATATATAATTCTGATAATACCATATGTAGCAAACTGGTCCCCAACTAACTCAGGTTCGTCGTACAGTTTGCCATCTTTAAGTAACGTGTATCTAATCGAAGTACTAGTACCTTTAATTTTTCTAATTTTATCCCAAACAACACTTAGCGGGTGTCGACGAATTAATAGAGTTTACAAATGACCTCCATGACTCCTTTTTACAGCAGTTCAATGTTCTTCTGCACAAGGATCTTTGTTTTTTATATTCGATCAAATTATTTATATTCATATTTTTTTGAAATTTACGAAGGGCTTTTCTTCTATTCTTGATGGCTTCTTTACATTGTGAGTTGAACCAAGGGACAGATTGTCTTCTGTAATTTCCTTTAGTTTGAGGAATAGTAGCTTCAGCTGCTAACAGAATTGCTTCAGTAATTGCTTGGCATCCTTCATCAATATCTAACTCATTGACTGATGTTTGAGGAGGGTTTGCTAGAGCAGCAAAAAAAAAGTGGCCAGTCTGCTTTTCCGATCAACCATCTTGGTTTTTTATTGTACTTGTTAGTAGTATTTAGGAATTTCAACTGAACGGGAAAATGGTCACTTCCATAGAGGTCTGGGAGTATCGTCCAATCAATTATGTGGAATAAGGTGGGGCTGCATAAGGACAGGTCTATTGCAGAATATGTGCCATATGTAGAACTTAAAAATGTCGGGTCGCCTGTATTTAATATCAGAAGATTGGATTCTTCCATGAAATTTTCTATCAAACGCCCTCGCCTGTTAGTGTCCTTACATCCCCAAATGGTATTATGTCCATTGAAGTCTCCGGTGTAAAGTACAGGCTTGGGTAATTGTTTATTTATGTGTTGGAGGTGTTCTAGCTGTATAGAATTATCCTGTGGTATGTATATGGAGCAAAGTGTGTAAGAAATTCCAAAATGGACCGTAACTGCGACAATCTGAAGGGGCGTATCTATTTCTATTCGTTTAGAATACAATGATTGTTTTATAGCAACTGCTACTCCTCCGCATGCACGATCATTGTTTGAAACGTCTTTCCTGAAGATATCATAACCTTTTAGTGTAAATTTATCAGACGGTTTAAGATGAGTTTCCTGGAGACTTATAAAAAACGGGTCTACATTTTTTATTAATATTTTTAAATCGCAAAAATGTGATTTGATTCCATTACAATTCCATTGAACTAGAGCCATATGGGGTTATACCGAAGTACAGCAACGATTTGTGGAACCCATAAAAATAATAAAATCCATATATAAAACATATATAACATCACGCACATAAATATACATAGATACATATACATGCACAGCATACATACATACACTACATACACATACATACATACATACATACATACATACATACATACATACATACATACATACACATACATACATACATACATACATACATACATACATACATACATGCATACATGCATACATACATACATACATACATACATACATACATACATACATACATACATACATACATACATACATACATACATACATACATACATAAAAGCATACATACATACATACACGTAAAAGCATATACACATGTATCGTATAATAATATAATATAAAAAGTTTATTAAAGGAAATCTTATAGTGATAGTTTTTATTTACATTAATACTATTATTTATCCAGCTGGTTATTGCCATTTGTAATGTGTCGTCATTAATTGATATCATTTTCTTTAAATTTTAATTGATCCTTTTTGTTATTTTTTTTTTATAAGACACCGAAGTGAAACCTTCGTTGTCGACCATTTGCCCCGTATCATCAACAGCCATCAACAGACTGTTGGCAGGGTCAGAATTTTCTCTGTCAGTAGTAGTTGATGAAGTGGGGGGAAGAAGCTCAGGGGTTGGGGAAGCGGGTAACCTCTCCGATCTCGATGAGCTTCGTGTCCGCATAGGTAAAGGAGTAGCGGGTGGAAGGGAAGGAGGATGTTGGGAGATGGTAGGGGGATTGGGTAAGGTAGGAGTGGAGGGAGTGGATTTTGTAGTAGGTTTATTTTCAGGCTTTGCCGCCGGTTCAGAATTATCTCTGTTTGAGTTTTTGTTTAATTTCTCCAAAAGTAAATACAAAATTAACTTGTGTTCCTGCATCTTTCTTTTCAATATTTTTGATGTTTTGTTTTGCAACTTCTGCAAATGATTTGTTTAAGGAAACAGGGTTTCTTTCTCGGTATATATTTTTCGCTTCATTTAAGGAAACTTTATATTTATTTGAATCGCCTTAATCTCCTTCTGAACTAGAAAAACGGGGCAATTACGGTCTAACGCGTTGTGTGACCCGTCGCAATTTATGCATTTAGGGGCCAAATTGCATTTAACATTATCGCCGTGTCTTGCCTGCCCGCATTGGATGCATACAGATTGTTTTTTACACTGAGTCGTGGGGTGGTTGAAACCCAAACATTTAAAACAACGTAAGAAGGATTTAGGGTTGTACTCTAACTGTTTCATAACCTATTTGAATACTGTCAGGTACTTTTGCGGTATGAAAGGTTAATATATATGAATGTGTTAGTATCTCGTTACCGCCTTTTCTTAATTTTTATCCTTATAATATCTTTTATATTGATGACATTTCGTTTTTTATCTCATCAATTTCCAAGTATTGGAAGTCATAATATCGAATTATGCCCTTACTATAGTTTAAAGTACTATGTGGGGATACTTGAATTGGATATTGACCTCCAAAGTCTTGGCAAGCTATTAGAGTATCGGATTGTTTTCCATTCTTTGTTTCTACTAATAACGTACCGTCTCTAAGTTTTTTAATATTTTGTACATCTCCTACCAATCCTGTAATAAACTTATTGATAAAAAAGGGTGAAACTTTTTTAAAATCATCCTCGTCGGTTCTCTTTATTATTAGATAGTTGGGGCTTACTTTATTAGTTGTTATATTTTTGTCCGGGGAAAGTTTAATTCGGCCCCGAGGTCTTTTTCTTTTAGCTATTGGGCTAGTGGGGTCCGAGGTGTCCCCCATTGCTTATAGGTTAGTTACTAATAAAGAACTAATAATCACTAAAATAAACTAAAAATCACACAGAACCAAAAATAAATACAATATATCAGATAGAGATTATAGAAATATATGAAACTAGACTAATTTAAAGAATTTAAAAGTCTTATCTGTCTACATTCCTCTAATGAGCTTAAGATAGAACTCTTCAGGCCGGAGCCTATACAAACACTAAATATTACTAGTTACCACTGCTCCTGCCAAAATATCAGTTATAATATCACTTAAATACGTTATAAATTAGTAAAAATTAACAATTTATCAAGACACAAAAAAGGTAAACTTTCTTGGGTATTGTTATTTTTATTTAAATCTTTTCAATTTTATTGTTTCTATAAAATACAACCTTTCCATAAAACATTTTTTTATTATCTTCAACCATTTCATTCACAAAATACTGGTAGTTAAATGAAGTTAATTTTTTTTTTTCCTGACTACAGTTAATAAAACTTTAATTAAAAAACATTAATGAATTATCAACAAGATTATAAATAATTGGCAAACTATTATTTAAGATGTTTTATAACAGCATACTTTTATTTACTTTTATACAGCATATTTTTATTTGACTTATGACTAGCAAAAATAATATAATTGCTTATGATTTCAGATTTGAGTGTATTTTAATTATTATGAAAATTAACAATAATAAAATTTAGAAAAATGTAATAGTGTCTAATACAATGAAGACCGGCTGACATTTTACCAGAAAATACTCGTACGAGTGGAAGTAAAAATACTGGTTTAGGTAAACGAGTATCTGGTAACAGGTAGAGATGACAAGTAAGAAATACTAGTCTAGGGTAGTACGCATTACGAAGGTAACAAGTATTAATGTTGTTACTCGTACTGATATGAAGTGAGTACGCAAGTATCTCGTCCCTTTTACTTCTGAATATCGGAACAGGGACGCGGTTCAGTCAGGCCATACATGTTACAAAAATAACAGGTCCAGTATTTCTGAACCACCACTAATAGTTAGCACTATCGATAGGCCGATACTATCGGTTGAGAACTATCGAATGCTATCGATAGTTTTTCGATAGTTGCTTCCTTTTTTTTCAAAGCTATTCAATTAAGAATTGAAACTAATTTAATTAAATTCAGTTATCTACTTATTATTTGAAATTTGCAGGATTATAAATTATTAGATTATATTATAAAGATGAAACGAAAAAACTAATTTATTTGAACATACAGCAATAATGAACAAATCAAATCTCCAGAAAAGAAAAATTACGAAATAGTTAATTTCAAGTGTTAAGTGTGCTCCTTGAGCCACATATTTCCCGAAAGAAAAACTAGAAATTCTGATTTTCTTTGGCTTAATCTTTGAGAGAACCCTTGAGTTCTAGGAATTCCGAATTCCATTTCAATAGAACTCGACACTGGACAGAGACAGATCAGCATAATTCTGAGAGTTTCAAAACTTGAGGGTAAAAACGATCTATCTATAGTCGACACTATCGATAGGCATGACCTATAGTAACTATTGACTATCGCCCAACCCTACTCTAAAGATAGTTTTTTTTCAGTTTTTTGTTTGTTAATATAGTCTCTTACCTCTGGCAAAAATGTGTATATTTTCTAAATTAATTAACCTAAAATTATGTTTAAAAAAGTTCTTTTCTTAGGCTTAGGGAGATATAGTGGGGGGTATGGAAAATTTAAAAAAAGAAGTTTTTATTGTTAAAAATGATATGTTTATTGTTAAAATTGAAATGTTTATTGTTATAATTGAAAAGTATATTATTATTATCCAAATGGTTATTGTTAAGAATAAAATGTTTGTTGTTAAAGCTAAAATGTTTATTATAGTGCAGGGTAATTAGCATTCGAACCTTGAAATCGAACCAAAAAATAAAAAGGTCTGACAACTGGAAATTGTTCACTAACCTTGGCTCTAAATGTGGTAAAAAGGTTTTTCTTCGAAATAGCATCGGGTTTGGGCAGGGGAGGGGAAAAAGTGTTGAAATTTGTAAATTTAGCAGTTAGATACAATAACTTGGGAACCGTTGCTTTCAGCACATTTTGTATTCTTTACATTATTAAAAATATAAGGATATTTGCAATAAATTTGGTTCTATTAATTGTTTTCTCCGATCGATATTTTTAGAACTGTGAAGGACGAAAAATTGGCTAACTTGCGGTAAGTCGCACTTCTCCTCGAAAACACGTTTGTCGGTACTCTTTTGGTTAATATATACATATACATAAATATATAAATCACTATTAAAATTAAAAACTTTTTACAAGAACTAAAAGCCCTTATTCTCTATAAACATATTACTAGTCACAAAATTTAACGAAAAATATTTTTCTCATTTAAAAAAAAAATTCCAAAATATAAGAACAACTTTTTCTAAAAAACAAAGATTTAAATAATTTTTTTTTTTGTATTGTTGTAAACAATGGAACAGACTAACTTCACTAACGATAGCTTCACTATCGGGAGCTTTAATTGTTCAATACAGACGTTTCTAAGTTTACGTGATTCTTTGACGCTCTCCAGCGTCACCACGTTATGCTCTCTAATGGCAATCACTCCGAATGGCCCCTCATACCGAAATAAATCTACTCCGATTGAACTGCGTTTTCTGTAAACAATGGACCCTTATTACTTCTGATTGCGTCTTTTACCTTTAAGTTCGCCTTCTTTACGCTATTCCTATTTTTCCCTTGTGCGTTTTTCTCGCACCTTACCCCGTAATTTCCCTAATGCAACCTGGTAATTCAGAATTTTTTCGGTAACTTCCCCATCCACGATAGTGTCCCTGACATTCCTCCTGCGCTGTCTAAACCCGAAAATAACCTCAAACGGCGAGAACCATGTAACTGAATGAATTGATTCGGCATCACTTAAGTGTTGTCAAAAATAAAACTCAAAATGAAAAAGAATAAAAGTATGAATAACTAGACTATTGGAAATCAACTGAGAGTTTATTGCTCTGAGGCGCTGGATTTATATATAATTACAATATTTGTTATGTCTGGAAATAGGATTAAGCCTAATACTACACTGCTTCGGACCTTGACTTATACACACACACACACACGCATATATATATACACTCGAGTGCCAAAAAAACCGCGCACCTTGAATGCTCGTTTTTTCTCTTTCACAATTTAATAAAATTTGCCAATTTTTTTTTTTTTATATTTCTAATGGATATATTCTGTTTATATGACACAAACGGACAAGTAATAAAATATGAAATTTAAAGCAAAAAAAAAGTAATTATTTATTGATTTTATGATAAAAGAAAAATAATACCACTAAACTTTGTTAACATTATGCAAGAAACACACAATTCATGGCTAACTCCTTATAAGACTGGCCACTCGATCTTGAGAAATCTGCGCCTATTGTTCTTCTACGGCAGTTCTGGAGGGTTATGTTGCTGTCGGATGGCCTTCTTAAGATGGACCCACAGATCCTCTATAGCAGGTATCTCCAAACTACAGCCCGCGGGCCAAATCCGGCCCGCCAGTATCATCAATTCGGCCCGCTACAGCTACGCCACGCACCCTTAAGGGTATTTCGCATTATGTTAGTATTTTAGTCTTGTAGCTAAAAGTGCCTGAACACTAAAAATTTATTCGAGTAGTTTAGTAAGGAATTTAGTTGATCCATTTTACTCTATTCTTCTCGGGCGAGTAGCAACCACGTTTTCCATGCTCACTGGCGCACCGGCTAAATAAGTTCGAACCTGTTGCGTTTAGTCGAGTTCATTAGTAGTAAACATGTCGTTTTACTGAAGTGAAGAAACAACTTTAAAATTTGTTTGCAAATACCTTGGACATGAATGCTTGTGGAATATTAAGCCCCCCGCATTATAAAAACAAACTAGTAAAACAATCCGCATACTCGGATTTAGAAAATACTATGAATATACCTGTATTTAGTGAAAAGAAAATTAAATTGAAATTAATAACTCAACTTAATTAGTTGATTTACTTTATTGCGCTGTAGGCTGTTCATCTTACAAAACACCACTCACTTTAAAACTGTACTGGAACTAAACTAAACACTAAAGTGGAAGTGCGAACGATTTTGGGGAAGTAGCGAGTAATTTAGTTGCTAAATTACTCGCTACTTCCCCAACTAAACTAAACTACTGGCATAATGCGAACTAACCTTTAAGGAGCGTATACATTTGAGCATTCGCCCTGAATGAGCCTTTATTTTGTTCCGATGTGTACCGTCGAGCCGAATTATTGCCATCTGGAAGTGACAACACCAGAACTTTCTTGAACCAATGAGGTTCAACGCGATTTGAGAGCTATCTACTAGCGAAGGATAGAGAGGGTACATTACCTATATCCCCCTGTAACCACCGGATGTCGTCAAGTTTCATGGTCGTGAAAATACTGTACAACACAATAGTGATTGAACTAACGAATTTAGCAAGCTTATGCTCGCTCAGAGCGCGTAATCGGAAACTAGTTTAGAGATTATAGATACTTACAGGAAAATTAAAACGGTGTTGGCTTCTGGAACCTTTGGAAGTGCTATGTTGCTCTTGGGGCTTTTAGAAAATACTGTGTTCTGAATAGAACCCCATTTATTATTATTTTTATTGATTACCTTTATCGGATTCTAATCTAATACGTGCAAACCAATTTAGTATTACTTTAGTGGCATTTAGGAAAGAGAATAATTATGATTAATATTAAACTTACTTTATTTATTAGAACGATTATCTAGATATATGAAACTATAGGATGATTATGCGATTACTATATTATAAGGCCATAAATGCTATGTTGCTTTTGAGTTTTTAGAAATTACTGTGTTAGTATTTGAATAGAACTCCATTTATTAATATTTTATTGATTACCTTTATTGGATTCTAATCCAATACCTGCAAACCAATTCAGTATTACTTTAGTGGCATTTAGGAAAGAGAATAATTATGATTAATATTAAACTAACTTTATTTATTAAAACGATTATACAGGGTGTCCCAAATTTAAATGGCAAAACTTCAGGAACTTATAGGGGACCGAAAACTAAGACAAAAAGTCCTTTAGAGATTTGTCAAACGCCACTTCGATAACATTCCTGAGACTAGCATCCGAAGAGCATCTACTGCATTAGCATACCATCTTCAAAAAGTTCATAATTTATTACCTCAAGATTATGTCAAGAGATTGAATTTTAGTTAGTGATTTCTTGGCAAAATTTGCGATGATAATTTATTTCCATTAAAAATTATATGGACCTTTACAATAGCTACCTTTACAAGAGGAGGAATCGTTAATCAAAGAAATTATCATGTATGGGCTCTTGAAAATCCCAGAGCTATTAGAGAGAATAGGTTTCAGCATGAATTTGCTATTAACGTTTGGCTTGGAATTTAGAACGGATTACTGATGGGACCATATTTTTTACCTGGAAGATTGAATGGTATCACATTTACACATTTTTTGGAGAACGACTTTTCTAATTATTTAGATGACATTCCTTTCAGCAGCGGATAGAAATGTGGTTCCAACGCGATGGATGTCCAGCTCATTATAGTAGAGTTGCTCGAGTTTGGCTGGATATAAATTATCCACAACGATGGATTGGACGTGGAGGAGTAGTACCTTGGCCATCCAAATCACCTGATATGACACCCATGGATTTCTTCGTATGGGGAACCTTGAAGCAGAAAGTTTATTCGGCGTCAATCAACTCTCGAGCAATTAAGAGACCGAATCATAGATGCAGTGCACCAAATATCATCAGAACAATATTTAGCTGCAAATTATTAAGTGAGTGCTAGATGTAATGCTTGCATTGGTGCAAGAGGACAACATTTTGAGCAATATTTGCATTAAAAAGAATATAACATAAATATAAATGTAAATAAATAAGAATAAAATGAAAACTTGTTTTGCTTCTTTTTTTTGCGTTTTTTTCTAAAACTAAGCAAAAACGAGAAAATCTCTAAAGGACTTTTTGTCTTAGTTTTTCGGTCCCCTATAAGTTCCTGAAGTTTTGCAATTTAAATTCGGGACACCCTGTATATATGAATGGAATTATAGAATGATTATACAATTAATATATTATTAGGTCAGCAAACAATTTACCATTTATAAACTTATTACAGGCTATTACAAATATTTGTTACTTATCAAAATGGAGTATGGGTCTTCAGTCGGCGTATTGAGTCCGGTCATAATCTTCCTTCCTATCTCTCTAGGTTGGCCATCCAAGAGATCATCGCTGAGGACCTCCAGCGTCTCCCCTCAGCCATATCACTTCTAAGAAAAACCGTCTCTCATCTCTTCGTCAACTCTCCTTCGATTAAAAACTATCCCCCTTCGTTTTCAGGACCACCCTTTTAAAGACCTTCATCCCTTCCATTTTATACGTTTACCTTCCTTTGTCTGAAAGTTGTGATTTCTTTGTTTGCAACTTTCTTTATCTCCAAGAAACTTTTGTCGACAGTTATTTTCAGGTACACGGTGACGGACATTTGGCAGGTTTGCCCTAGCTTTGCCTGGTCCAGATCCCCTTTGAAGGGTTTTATGGCTTAACGCTCATATTCCAGACTTCAAACGAGTGCCGACCCTTTTTTATCTCTCCGTATTATTATTAATAACTAATAAACATTCCATCGAGTACCCATAATGCATTGCAGAAGTAATCAGTATGGCCCGAAGGCTGAAATGTTTGGAGACCCCTGCTCTATAGAAATGAGATCCGAGGCGAGCTGGCCACTCCAAGGTTCATCAAGGAAGTCCCTAACAACATTGGCAACGTGTAGCCGTGCATTATCATGCCTAAACATAAAATTTGGGCCAATGAGTGGCGCAAAAGGATGTCTCTTATATGAGTCTATTCATTGAGAGATGGCCTTCGGAACAGATGGAGGTCTGTGTTCGCTTCTAAACAAATCCCTCCCCACACCATCACCGACACTCCTCCGAACTGTTCTGTACCTACAACATTGAACTGAGCGTAGCGTTCTCCTCCGTTTCTCCATTCTCTAGCTCGACCATCTGAAGCATGTAGGCCAATTCTAGACTTATCTGAAAAGAGAGCAGAGGCCCAATCAGCTTCAGTCCAGGCAACATGTGAGCTGCAGTGAGGAGATGGCCGGTAGCAGGAACAATAGATTGTAGATTCATTTCAGCCAGGCGCCTACGTATTGTATGCACAGAGACGTCTACACCTCGAAGCCGGTGGCAAATCATTACAGATGTCTGGAAGCGGTTCCTTAGAGTCTCATTTTAATAAATCGATTGTCAGCTCGGTTTATTACTCTCGTCCGAGCTGACAATCTCATTTCTTTATCTTTTGTTAGTATATTTACTGAAAGTGCTTTATGCAATTTCATCTACTATTAACTGTATTTCCATGTCTCATGTTTTTAATATATAAATAGCTTTGCATGAAATTATATAAGCCAGACTGTTGTATTACCTTATTATACATTTTTGTTATTCTTGGTGGATAATACGTCCCAGAATAATGATTATTTTTTTATTTAATACCATAAATCTAATATCTTCCAACAGAAATAATCATTCTAAACATTATTTTAGAAAAAAAAACATTCATTTGTAACCTATGATATTATATTTCCTTCTGTTTCAGATGATAATAACTGGCCCCACCTACTTGGTTATACTTGTACAATACAGTAATTCAGTCGGTTTGAGAAATTAAGCCTTTTAGAATAAATACTTATTGTTGGTTTGATGGGGTTTAATTTTTTGAGGTACTCCAACTAGTATTATTCTACAGCTTGTCTACGACATTATGAGTCGAGATTTGAGGCGTGGAGATGCAAAAGGGGGTAAATCCACTTTTTATCATTTTTAATTTCTTTAGTTAGCGTCCTCAATAAGGTGTTAAATTGTCCACCGTTCAAAGTTTGGGTTAAGTGTGTGTGTAGTTCGAAATCATTATGGGTTCAAACTTTGAAGAGTGGACGATTTACCACCTCATTGAGGACGCTAACTAAAAAAATTTAAAATTATAAAAGTGGATTTACCCCCTTTTGCATCTCCACGCCTCATTTCTTCTCTAAATAAATGCCAGCCAGCCAAAGCCATCACAACCGCTTCCCCAGATTACCAGCAAACTAAAGTGACTGGCACTGAAATACGCACGAACATTACGGCTTCTTTTAGAATATATCATTTTAAGAGCACGTGGTGCACATGTGTTAACAGAAATTCAATTTTAAATTCAGAACGCTCACAATACGCTAATTTAATAAATAATTAGTGTCATGTAAACCTGGCTTATAATAAGAACTCTTTTATGTATAAATTTTGTTGGAAGAAGTTAGCTCACTGTATTTAAAAAGTTAAAAAAAAAAAAAAACTAACCTACCATGAATATGTATCTCAACTTTCGGTATCCTACAAAGTCATGTTTTAAATCAAATTTCTGAGGTTACAACCATTTTATAACTCCCTCCAGACCATTCTCAAAGAAGACCCCATTACGACATAACGATCACTATTTCTTCATCTATTCACTCATTCAAAACAGAATATAATCTTTCAAAACTATTTCTAACTATGAAAAACCTTGAAATTCCAGAAAATGCTGAAGATAAAAACAAGCGTGCTTTCATAAATGTTTTATAAAGAGAAATGGAGAAAATGCTTCCTCACTGAATTCCGTCCACAAATTTTCTCTGCAGCGTGAGACCTATCCGCTGTTGAACAATTCAGAACATGCTGCGTAGCGACTATATACTGCGTTGCTTGGCCATCAGGTTCTTCAAGCCTTTTTGACCTAATGAAAGAGTCCGAAACAGCCTCTTTGGTAGTATTACAAGTATTATAATGATACCAAAGAGTTATATTACAGCCTTGGCCAAAAATATTAGCCACAAATAAAAGGAAATAACTCATTAAAAGGAACAAAATAGTTCCTTTTAGTGGGATATTCCTCAAACCTTACTAAATTGTTGGTGCCTAATACTTTTGGCCAAGGCTGTATAAGATTATAATGATCATATTATTCGTAATTTTTTTACTAATAATATAATATATTTCTATCTTGCTTTTCCTCAATAGCGATAAAATATATCAAAGTATACTTCGTTGTTTTGCATTGTTGTATTTCTTAATAATCATTATTAAATATAATATTACATAGCTATATTTTTTTATTTATCCTCTGATCGTAATCATAACCAGAAAAAACATTTTATTTTACATTTCTAAGATCGCAAAAGAATAAATTTATAATTAGTTAATATGTTGGAGAGTTGATATAATTAAGCATTGATGAATAATAATGTACCACTCCTACCCTACTTAATGTGCTCCAAAAATCCCAAACCCATTAGTTGCAAAAAGCCCTTCTCTTCGGTTCCTTACAACTGACAATAATGTTTAACATTCAAGCATACTTATCAATGTAACAGAAAGACTTATATAATACATCCCACCCAGTAAAAACCATTGACATTAAATATCTTAACTATTATGTCTATAATTTAATCACATTTTAACTTAAACAATGAATGAAGAGGAAATTATTTAACATATTGATTGTACTTTAGTTTTTATTTCTCGCAGCAGCAAAGCTTGGATCTTTGCAGCGTCTATTGACCATTTTTTCCGCTCTCATCATTCTCCTCTTAAGATTTAGCATTTATGGAGTGGTTGAAAACTTTCTCTCCTGTTCTCATAGCAACTTACCAAAGAGAGGTATTAAACCAGATCAAATAATGTGTTCTTCCATCTCTGTTTTATAGGGATTATCTCGAACTTTCATTGACTTTTCTAGGAAATAGCATCTACCGAAAATTTAAGTTACTGGATCGAGGCTTCTATCTGGAAAGAAGATGGCCTAAGGAATTTCTTAACACATAGTAGTGTTATTTTTTTATCGGCGCTTTTCACGCTAATGTAGTCGTTCTCTGTAAGCCAAAACGTTGGCACAGGAATCCTTCTACAATATTCTTTTATTGTATTTTTAAATGATCCCACACCCCAATGCTCTTCATCTTTTTTTAAGATAGTAATTTTACTGCCGCATAAAGTTCTTTTTTAATATCGAGTATTTTACTTCATTAGATACAAATAAAAAGCTGTATCATATGATCTTTAGTATAAATATTACAATATTTTGTATTTATAGGATTCTAGCTACAATCGAGGATCTTCTTTGGTTTTCCTGAAACCTATTAACACTAATCAAACTATAATAGGGCATAAGTACCATGTAGACAAGACAATGGTCACATAACATCCGATAAAAATAACCTATAACTTTACCCCTTCTATTCTAGATAAGCGGAAGTAAAATCACTTGTATTTATTTTAAAAAATACATCCGTAGAACCATATTCTCAACTTTAAAATTTTTAACAGATACCAAATTAATAATTATTATACATCAAAGATTAATAGTAAACGGCACCTTTATGAGGAAGGGGCTCTGCTTTAGGCAGGACACTCAATTAATAGAATCCTAAATCCTTCGAAAATTCTCAATGCTCCTTAACAATACCATATGTTGTTGAATCAGCCCAAAGCAGTAAGGGGGAAAGTGGGGCAGATTTGCCATCGGAGTACAATCCACAGTCCCTCTTTTGAGCTCTATATTTAATCATATACTTTTAAATCAAAGAGGGGTTTGTGTTGGAAATTGTAAAAACAGTGGCAACAGATGTTCCACGATTTTAAAATTTCCAACACAAATCCCATAGAGCTCCAACACAAAAAAAAGATAGACTGTCAATTGTGCCCCAATGTCAAGTCTGCCCCACTAATCCCTCACCTATCCTTTCATGGTATACTCCATAGTCATATATGAATGACTAGGATATGTCCACTAGTACCTCAACTTGTTTCCCATTCTGTCCCAGAGAACCCTCTGAAGGGTCTGAAAAAAAGACGGTGTAGGGACCTTCAATATAGAACATTTATTATATAGAAGTTTAGATAGAACATTTATTATATAGAAGTGCTACCAATGGGTAGTTGCTATACAAGGAATTGGTATGTCATTATGAGCATTATTTACTAGACCATTTACTAGATCAATTGTAATGCAAATACATGTAATACAATAAATGGTGTAATGAAAATAATGTATTTTTAATTTTTTTAACAGAATAATTGGAATGGTTGAAAAATTCTCGAGGCTCGTATTGTTTGCATTTCGCAGATAAGAAATAATTCTTTGTACTAATGGTATTTGAAGTATAGAATAGAATCGATGAACGCTAAAATATACAGAAGAGGTTAACAACTTAATGCCACTTGTCGTGCAGCAGGCAGCTTGTATATTAATATAGAAAGGTTTTCTTTTATGCCATCAACTGCTTCTTTAAAAATACCTAATACATCATTATATTGTAAACATTATTACATTTCTTATGATCCATACTACTCAGTTCACTAGGGGGCAGTCACCATGAGATGTTATACCAGGTACACTAGCTTAGAAGAAGCCTAAAAGAAGATATTTCGCACCAGCAGGATGCTCACCATGTTTCCTAGTATATAATATATTCATCAACTGATGACTGTCGATTTTCCTTCAAATTTTCTATTGCTCCGACAATAATAATTTTCATATCGAGCATTCATAGTATTTTTTGGGTCATTACAGGAAAAACTATTTTAGATTCAAATAAATCCGTATTCCAAAAATATATACATTAAAAATTATCAATGACATTTTCCTGGATATTAGATATCTGTCAACTCATTATAGAAAGAAAGAAATTTAGATCAAACAAACAATCTTAAGGTGATAGACTCTAAACTAGCTATGCAGAAAGAAAAGTCGATTAAGGTCCTGAGTCCTGTTAAATATATTTTTAATATATTCATCAGAATATTCGTTGTATCAGCTCAATATTAGACCAGACAGCTACAACGTATACTGAATGGAAGAACATGTTGAAACAGTTATAGTAGCTATGCTAACTAACCAAATAAAAGCTTTCTTTAGATATATTCTTTGGAACAGATAAATTTTCTACCCATTATGGAAAATTATAAAGATTTTATATTATGCATAAGAATTTACGGTGTAATGGAAGACTGCATTGAAAATTCGGATGAAATTTACGGAATCGGAATGTCCATCATCACTATACTTCATTTATTCTTCCAATATCTTAATATGACTGTAAACAACAACTCCAGAAATATTAAACGTTTCTTTAACTGCATTGTGTGATCTGTGGTTGTTACATTAATTAATACTGGCATGTTGTGAAGTTGCATCTAAGGTACTGTTATAAATATCAAACTATTTTGCATAAAAAGTTAGTCAATAAAATCTTATTTGACTAAATTTTACGATTGTTAAGAATTCTTTATAATTATTCATTTTTAGGCAACAATATTCAACCACAGCCTGTCCAATGAAGTAATAAAAGGTGGGTGCAATGATATACCTAACCCTGTAAGTCTGACCATACGTAATAATCTTAAAGTTCATATCTAAAAAAGAAGACAATATAAAAGTGCTTTCATTTTTCTGTAGGAAGAAATATCTTTCCATTTTGAAAGAGCGAAGGCATTCAACTTGATAGCCGACGGATTCTTTCTTGTTGACCAACGATTGATATATTCTGTAAGTGTTTACTTCTAGTCATGCAACTTTTAGTAAAATCTTGAAAAAGGACAAAGAGCAATAAACCATAATTATTTATAACGTGATCAGCTTAGCTTATTATTAATTATAATTACTGTTATGGCACCTCACAATTTAGAGTTTACGTTTAGGTCAATCTGTAAAACTGTCAGACGTAACATCACTGGTTAGGGATGGTTATTGATACATGATATATCTAAAATTGGTTTAAAGAAGAAAAGTTTTATAACTATGGAAGTAATGGTGTTAACTTGTGTAACACTTTCTCACAACAAGAAAGAGAAAATAAGAAAATATTAAAATGTAAAACACTAAATGCATGATAAAACTGATGTTACCTTCTGGTAAATTTCTATACATTAGGGAAGTGGAAATTTAAAAAAAAAAAAATCGAGCTTCTGATGAACTTTTGAAGATTTTTTTTTTTTTTTTTTTTTTTTTTTTGTCAGAAGTGTTGGATTATTGTTACATTTGTCATCTTAGAGCAATAAATAATATGGATGACAAAGAATCCATTTACTCATGTACATTGAAAATATCTCACTTTAGGGTAAACAAAAATATACCTATATAAAACACTAAATCCTTGGAGTAAGAAATGTTAACTTGTGTTGCACTTTCTCACACGATGAGAGAGGAAATAAGAAACTATTAATATGTAAAATACTAAATTCTTGTTGAAACCTCTATTACATCTGACATTTGAGAAGAATAGTGGTTTGATCACGGGTTGTTACTACAGCTTAGTAACCCATTAAGAGTCGAGATTCCTTCTGTAAGACCACCACGAAACAAAAGCCAACCCTCAATTCGAACCGCTACCTCAGATTACTTGAATACAAAAGTGTCTGGCACTCAAATACACACGGACGCTACGGCTTATTTTAGAACATATCTTTTATAACAAATCATTTTTAAGAGCACGTAGTGTACATGCGTTAGCAAAATTTTTACTTTAAATCGAGTTCACATAAGCTGGCTTAAGGATTACTTGGAACCAAGTAAATGTGGCTTATCGCCTTCTAAGGATTATGTTTTGATGGGAGAAAATTTGTTAACTCTTCTTGCATGAATAAAGAGCAATACCTCATCTTTCGTTAGCCTTCAAATTATACTAATAATATAACAAATAAGTATCTTACCTTTCCTCAAAAGAGTGAAAATATATTAAAGTGCACTGTAGTTGTTTCACATTATTGTATTTCTTAATAGTAATTATTGAATAAGTTATTACATGAACATATTTTTTTAATCTAATGATCATGATAATCATAAACAGAAAAACTATTTAATCTGCATTTTTAAGTTTGCAAAGGATAAAGTTATAATTAGCTGAAGTATATATGATAGTATAGAAGGATCGATTTAATCAAGAACTAGTGAATTATTTGCCACTACTACAGCAGCTAATGGGCATCAAAGAACCCAAAACACCCTATAAACCATTAGCTCCAAAATACCCTCCTCTTCGCTTCCTTACTCGAATAAGTGCTGAAAACTTTTTAGACTGATGCTTCCCACTTCAAATGTATCGCTACATTTGACTCGACATACTTATCAATCTAATAGGTAGACATATGATAATACATTTCAGCAAAATCCTTTAACTAATCCACAAAATATTTAAATATTATGTCTACATTTTTTACATATTTCCTTCTTCGTTGTTTAAATTTGTATTTCTTTAGTTTATCTCTCATCTACTGACTTCCGATGTTATCCAGAAAATGCGTTCATTTTCTATTTGTTGGTACTGCAATAATGGTAACACATCGTCTAGAGCGTTCGGTGTGAATACAGATTATAGTTCACCTCATGAAAGCAGGTCAATTTTTTTCTTCAAGAAGCCTGACTAATCAATTTTCTATCCTCTGGGTGTGCTCCTTATTTTGGTGTGCTAATTAGGGAGTTGTTGGGGCTAATTCCCAGCACATCCTTACGACAAAGAGACCCACCTCTTCTGGGACCCCACGCGCGACGCCAAGTGGGACACCCCAGGGTTTATTATAATTATTAAAGTTCAGGGCGTTAGACCATTCAGGCCGAGAAAGTACTTTTACTACATGTACCTTTTGGCTTTTGGGGTCTCTTAGAAATGACGAACACCAACGCCCTTGGCTTTGTGTAGCCCGCCATTGACCCACTCTTCAATGGCTTCTTCCCTTAGTTACTGCCGTAGAGCTGTAGATCATTTCTCACATACCAGTTTCTCTTTTTTATAGTCAATATATCAAAGAAATCTGAATTTTTTGCTGAATAATGTAGATTGGAACAGGGCATTCGACACTTTGGACAGCCACTGGGCGATGGGTTAACGTTGCAGTGGCCTCCTAGTAACCGAGTTTCAGTTCCAATCCTTGGTACCTCATTGCCATCAGCGCCGATTTATTCCGAAGAAGACCAATAATGTCCATAATACTGCTGTGAATAAATATCTTCCAGTAGAAAAGGACACAGCTTTGCTCTTTAGGGAGGGTGTGTGGGACTGGGAACAAATATTCATTGTTAACTTTGATCCTCAGTTCAGGTTTGAGTAAACTGGACATGAGTAATTTGTTACGATTATTGTTTTGCTTCGACTCCGATTCCTCTTTGAATAAATAATTTATTCATGCAAAAATTATGATTAAAATACATGAAAGACATGTATCAGATAATTGTAGATTCTATATTTTACAAAAGAATATGGACTTATTTATCATTTTTGTAGACATGCTCTAAATAAAAATTTCGTTATTAATCTTTAAAGTTTATTCATTGACAAGAAGAAAAGTATCTAAACTACCTCATTCTTCTTCTTTTTTCGTTTTCCCTATAGTGCCTTTTAACGTGAGAGAGCGTTCAGCGAGTAGTCGAATTTATCGCAGTATCTTGCTAGGTTTCAGGCCTCTTGAATATCCTTTCCTCTTTCCTGCGAAGGCGATCGATGTACTCCAGATAGGACATCCTCCTTTGTCATCTTCGAAATCTTTTTCCATCCGGCATGTAGACCATCGTCTTGACAGGAACCGGTGGTCAATCGCCTTTATAATATGGCCAAGCCATTTCAGGTGCCGGATTTTCCGATTCTGTTTTATCGGGGTAATCTATCTAAAATAACACAATTCTTTAAAAGTTGAAAAAGAATATGTGGATAATGTACCGCTTATATGTATTATACAAGCAATACATTATGATTTCCATTACATCAACATAAATCGACAACTTTAATTTTTAATATTTCTCACCTAAGTACTATACTTTTATCACACTTAAGTATAGCAATCTCATAGTCGAAAGGCATCAATTTCTTCCAGCCTCATATAGTTTTATTCAACTCAAAGATGAGACGTGACTAGGCGGGCTTGATACTTCTGTAGTGAATGCTGCCTTATAGATCCAGAAGCCAGTCAGCATATTTCAACTAATTAAAATGTAAGATGCAACTAAGAAGTCAGATCGAACGTTTAAATAATAGTTTTCAAATTATTTTTTATCGCTAAAGATAAATAAATTATTCCACAGGTTAAACTGAACTGTGGCTTAAATCATTTTTTACGCATATACACAATTTATGTAGGAAGGGTGATTTTCGAAGGTGTGCGGTTCACGATGATGGGTTCAAAGTCTCTGGATCACTACAAATAAGACAAAGAGGTTAATTACCATCCCTTAATTAGGCTCAGTGGAAAAACGTGTTACTTCTGTAGTGACAAACTGAAGCCCGTTCAAGAATAATTTGTGCATAATGTGTTTTAGAGAAAGCCATCACATAGCATTTCACCGAAAATGACTACTTATGTTAAATTAATAAACTTATTGTTAATTTTTTCTAAAATGCTGTTAAGGAAGTACAACCCTTAAAAATACTTTCTGAGGTGACTAATTTTATATCATTCAATAATAATAATAATAAATCCTGTAAATAATTAGTCAAAATCTAGCAGTAGTGTATGTATTTTTGCAGTAGTATCAGTAAGTCGGTTTTGGGCATATATTAAAAAATAATTTAGTTGCAGTCATATAATGTTATAAAAATATTTGAAATAAATAGATTGAAATTTCTGACGATATTTGAGGTCAAAACTACAGACTTTAATGTTAAAAATTAAAATTATAAAAAGCTTATGGAGGAAGGAATTGTGGTTTATTTTAATTTTTTTTTTCTATCACATTGTGCGTAAAAATATTGTTTTAACAACAGGAACCCACAACATATAATAAAATATTTATTTAAATTTATAAATTAATCTTTTTTTATTAATATACCTGATCATAAATATAAATGCAAACAAAGCTACATTACTTTGTGGAATATTTCTCATAAAATTAAAGCCATCTTCAGACCCCAGATACATGAGTAAAAGGGAAAACAAAGAAGCAGTTAGAATCAACCAGTTCGTGAGATCTGCACAGGATTTATTTGAAGAAAAAAGTCTTATATTAACTTTGAATTTGTCTCTTCAATGTCAAAGAATTGAGTGGTTAAAATCAGAAGCCTCGATGGAAGAGGTCCTCCTTGGGAGATTGACATTAGTTCCTTGAATTGATTGAAGAATGGTTTGAAATGAATAGAGGAAACCTTTGATCAACATAGAATGGATTAGATAAAGAGGCTGTAGCAGGTAAGATATTAGGATTTGTGGAAGCAGCTGTATAAAAAGATACTAAATGTAAAAGCTGTTAGTATCCTTGTTCAGTTTATACAATAAACTTGATGATTTTAATAAGCATTAGTAAAGGAAAACAACATGCTGTCACTTTTCTTATTCTAGTTCAGTTATTTGATTAAGGGGAGTGCCTATCTTTAGGAACCAAACACATTATTATTGGATCTATGAAATATTGTTATTGTTTAGTAAAAGTTCAAGATATTTTCTGATGCGACTCCGCAAATTCGCACCGGCCTCTGAAAAGTGGACTGTATTGAAAATTATAAAAGCGAGTGTTCACACCTTTGGGGAGATAGGAATCATCACCTTTGGGGATCATAGGAAACAAAAAACACTTTAAGGAAGAAAACTCTGGGAAAGCTATTATCAGCTTTGGGCATGAAAAAACGTGGGAAGACCATAGGGTCTTGAACAAATAAAAAGTGTACAGGAAAGCAGCCAGCAGAAGAATGACGATTTTTTTCTGTAGGGATTAACGCAGATGAGGGCTAGTTACCTATAAATCTATAGAGTGCGTCAATATACGCTATAGTACAGTTTTTCTCATTTCCCCCCCCTCACAAAAGCGCCAGTTATACTGTTAGATACTTCACTTCTAGGAAGTCAAAATGTTATGGTATATTAAGTGCAGATCTTTTGAAGCAGCCTGCAAGAAAATATTTCATATCAGCAGAATGTTCGCTATGTTTCCATTCAATGATGACAGTCAATTTTCGCCTAAATTTTTAATTGCTCCGACAATAGTAATTTTCTTATTGATCGTTCACAGCGTTCACTGGATCATGGACGGGGAGGCATTTTATAATATTGATAAATCAATTTTTCACAAATATCTACATATTTTTCGCAAGTTTACTATGACTTCTACTTGCATTTCAGTTATATACCAACTCGTTTTACAACGGGATAAAATGAGATTGATACTAAATAATCTGAAGGTTATTGACTCTGAACTAACGTTGCTGAACAAGATCCCAATCAGAGGACTGAATCCTAACAAATACTTGTTAAATCTTTTCATAAGCATATCTGTCGTTCTCATTCAACTAATGACAAACCACGCTTTGTTCTGGATGGAAGGAAACATCGAAACCGTACTAGTAGCAATAATAATTAACCAAATGGTCGCTTTATATGACCTTTTGAAATACTCTTTGGAACAAATCACCGTATATCGCGAGGAGCGATCACTACACTGTACGTACAAGACTTTACAACATTATAGAAGACTCCACTGAAAATGTTAATGATAAATATGGAATTGGAATGTTCTTTATTATCACTTCGTTCTTTGTTACGATTCTTCATCAATTATTTCAATATTTGAATAAGACTGTAATAACAACCACAGAAATTTTGAGTGTATTTTTAACTGCGGGATGTGATCTCTGGCTGCTAATTCAGTTAATAATTGCTTCTTATGGATTTGCTTCGAAGGTAAATGAACGCATTAATTTTTTTTTTTATGTTTTTAATATATAACCAATGCATAAATACACAACAGACTTTTATAATAATTCCTCATATTTTCCCCGTACATCTGTGCAACGAATGGCTGATATTATTGCATTTTTCTTTAAATCACTGCTTCATGAAATATTTCTGTAATGGATACTACACCTTTCATTGCATGAAAGGAATTTTTTAAGGGGAATCTCAGCAATGACTTGATTTAAGATTTGATTCTAAAGGCTTTAATTTAATAAATTTTTAGGCATCAGTGTTCAACATCAACTTGCGCATAGAGCTAATAAAATATGGGTGTAACAATATACCTAATCTCGTAAGTACTTTTGTTTTCAATATCGTTATCGTTCTTAAATATAAAATAAGTACATATTTGTTTTTAAAAGATTCAATTTTGTTGGAAGAAATATTCTTTCATTTTGAACGCTCAAAAGATATCCGGTTGACAGCAAACGAATTTCTTCAAGTCGACCAGCGTTTAATAGGAGTGTTACATTTATTCACTAACATTAACAAACATCGCTAGCAAAAAGAAATCAATAGTTATTAATTTTTTTTTCTACTTTGTATTCATTTAATACCTTATATCTTAATATATATAAATTACGTGTCGCTGTCTTGGGGCAGGCTGACACCTGAACTACTGAACCGATTTTAATCAAATTTGCACACCGTGTGCAGTTTGATCCAACAAAAAAGATAGGATACCTTATATCTTAATTTATAGTCGCAATATTATTTGTATATTATCTGTAAGTCACAATTATCTGTTAGCTCTATACGATTCTAACATATGGCGGTATAAGGTTATACTATTATATAAAAAGACAAGCAATTTTTTCATTTGTATTCACTAACCGCCAAAAACTACTGAACCAATCTCTACCAAATTTTGACTACATCATATTTATAGGATGGTTTAGCAATAGTAAAATCTAATGATTTTCAACTAATTCTTTATTGAAAAATGAATAATAAGTGGATAACAGTGAATTTCAAAAATGGCGGCAATTGCCATCTTTCATTTAGATTTGGTCTTAGGTACCTTGCCATTTTTTTTGGTTAAAAGGTACAGTGTTACATAGAGATGTGAACATTGATAATAAAATTTACTTATTTTCAATTAAATTGTTATCAAAACAGCTATATGGAGTGAAATATACCAAATTTTAACTACATCATGTTCATAGTTCTAGGTTTAGCAACAATAAAAATTTAAATGTACATGTGTAAATGTGTTAGAAACGGGTTTTGTCACACTACCACATACTTTTATGGTTAGAAATTAAAATCCAACCAGATCAAATCAATAAAATTATTTCTGTCGAATGAAAATTATTACAAATCAAAATGCCGATCCTCAGCTGTTTAATATTGTGTGTAAAAATATGAACTTTAAACCTTTAGTTGTAAGCACTGATAATGCAGTTTCTTAATAGTCTCTGTCCATCTGGATTACCAACTCATAAATTAAAATTGAAAATTGGATGTCTAATTATGCTTTATGTTATCTTCACACACCTAATCAATCTAAATTTAACCAAGTTGATAATGGCTGCTATGCGTGAAAATATCATTTTCAATTGTTCACTTTAATACAAGATTTTTATCGATAAACAAAAAATCAGTTATTAGTTAAAATTATCTAAGATCTTCACTTATGAGAGAGGGCGAAGCCTCGACGGGGGATGATGAAGTTATATATAAAAGGATAAGTCATTTCCGTTCGTGATCACTAACCGCGAAAACTATAAAACTATTCTGTACCAAATATAACTACATCATCTTCATAGTTCAAGGAAGGTTTAGCAATAATAAAATTTATATATTTTCTATTAAATTACTGTTTAAAAAGCGATAAATATGTGGTGTGTAGTAAAGCGAGCGCCATTCAAGAGAGGTTACATTGATCCGTTGTTAGTTCCATTTTTTAACATGGTATATGTACATTTTACAGGGACTAACTTGGTTTCAGGAGTGAACTTGTACACCTGTTAACTCCCATAGCAATTATTTTATTTTTATTCATCAATAAAAAAAGAGCAAATATATTAATTAATATTTAATATTAAATTCCTGCTTCAAGGTCACACTGGAATCTAATGAGAATTAATATTATTATTATTATTTATATTATTAAATGATGATTAGATACTAATGTAAATATATACCTATTCGAAAACCATGTACCATGGATCCTTGATCTAAACTGAGATAATCCTAGGGGTATCCACAGAAGTCATAAGACAATGCATGTACCATGATAAACACAAATCGAAAGTGGCAATTTTCTTTTTTAACTGACCATTTGACTGTTTATAGATTTGGTATGTTCTATACAAAAGGATATTTACATAGGATAGTAATAGCTATTTACAATAATTTAAGTACAGATTAATTAAAATGTAAACTTTTGTCAACTAAATAGTTTAAAAAATTATAAGTAAAATAGAATACAATAAAATTTTGTGTGACTAGTTATCTATGGCAGTGCTTCTTATGAACCTTCACAAATATGAATTTTTATCTTTTAAGTCATTTGTAAGTTTAATTTATCTATTAATACTATATATATTAAATTAAATGCATGTATAAATTTATTGTATAAATAATATTATCAATTTATGAATTATATGCCTCTCGTATTGGTATTATGTTTATTCCAATGTGTTAAAGATTCATCTACAGTTCTGAGGAAGGGAAGAAAGAGCACTTGTTGCAGCTAATGTTCCCTAAAGTGAAATGTAAGATGATTATTTCATTCTTTGAACCATTAGTACCAATAAGCCCTCCTCCCTCTCCCCTTCCTTTGAATTGATGGTGAATTTTCAACATTCGAAATAAGTATTCAAATAAACAAAATACAGAAAAAAAAGTGGGAAATAATTCATGAATTCATGCATCTTTCATAAATATACTTTGTTTGATCCATCTTCATGGCATTTAAAAGTTTAATACTTCCTTAAAAAATAACAGTTGAAACTTTGGGTGATTAACGGCTATTGGTATAGTCCAATAAAAAAAAAAAATTGTCATTTCCTGAGAAAAAAAATATATCTGATTATTTTTTTACTCATTTTGAGTAGGGTTTCAAGTTATTTGGGGTCCCATCATTACTCAAACAAGTACCTCAATTTCAAAGGAAAAATAAAAATAGAGGGAATAACTCCTAATTTTTTTTTTTCTTGGTTGTCACATGTTGGACTTTCCAAGTCACTGCACTCTAGTGCGCAAATAATAGATTAGATAAAGACAAAAAAACTTATTCAAATCGATTTGTAGGAAATGTAATGTAGTTTTTGTTTTTTTAATACAATTTTTATATTACGAAGAAAAAAAAAACTGAAATTTTATCTTCTTTTTTTTTGAGAAAATAGGTTTTTGGGAGACAAAGTTGAAATGCGGATTCAGCAATACCTTCTCCTCCGCATTATAAAGAAATAATAATCAATTTAAAAAAAACTTTTATACTTTTTCCTCAATGAACTACCAGACTAATTCTCACGAGCCACACTTCATCTTATTATCATGCAACTAGAACTTATTATGTCATGTAGATATCAGAATCAGTTTTATATAAATTATAATTTATTGTATTTGTTTGTTTGTTTATTTCGTTTAACGTCACTTTATGCTGCTATGGCTAATCGGACGATGCTACGGTGGGAGTCCTAAATTTTGCCTATCCAGGTATAATTAGGATAGGGATCTTATAACGAGTACCTGACATCGCACAGGCTCGGGACCCCCCATTTTACGTCCCTTCCGAAGGACGGCATAGCTAAGGATTTTTTTACTCCCTTTAAAAAATCCTGAGGTCATCTGCCGGGCTGCGAACCCGCGATCTTGGGTTTAGTAGGTTGCTATGCTAACCAATACACCACAGGTGACCCCATTTATTGTATTTATTTCCTTTGTTTGAGATGATAAACACTGGTACAACTTACTTGGTCATACTCATGCAATAAAGTAATTAAATTCATAGCTCCTCTACGATCTAAAATAAATATTGCACAGTTCATAAATACTAGTTGATGCCTAAAACATAATATGAACGACAAATGTGTATTTTTAGTAGCTTGAATTCAAGTACAACTCCTACAGTTACTGTCATTAAAAATGTTCAGTTTAATGATAAGTCCATGCAAGCACATACTTCTACCTAATAAATATTACTTAAAATGAAGTAAATTTGAGACACAATCATATGATCCTTTGGAATTGGTGGAATCTGGATCTTCATTCAATATAAAAAAAAACAACAAAAAAAATAAATTAATAATAAAGAAGTTTGCCTTAAGATACATTAGAAAAATAATATTAAGTATGCTTATACTACTTAGGCCTACTGGTAAGGACAAAATTTATCTGTTGTATAAATTGCTAATCATGACAGCATAAAAAATAATGGAAATCATAAAAATTTATGAAATTTCTAATAATGTTATTGCAACCATAACAAAAATCGATTTTTTTTAATGCACATTAGACATTAACTTTGTAAATGACAATATTTAAACAACACTATACAGGTACTTTTTAGATATATATCAGACATTGATGAGAGATAAGCATTGATATGAAGGTTTGTCAGATATTAGAAAACAAAACTAATGATTTTTATTGCAAAATTTTGGTCAATCCTATAATAAATATGAAACTAATTATTGAAATAATGAGACATTGTGTAATATTTAAATATAAACATGATGGTTTCACTTTAAAAATTCATATTAATTTCTAAAAATTTACAAATAATGTTATTTAACCAGTATATATTAGGTAAAGGATAAATATATAATTGAATTAGCCATTAATTAAAGATACTGATTGTTTTAGCTTTACAATTTTTTTACATCATAAAACAATAAGCTATCTTGAAAAATAATTTTACAAATTGAGATTAAATTCAATTATAAGAAAACAGAATCTTTGCCAGTGACCTGCTACCTATTTAATCAGTAGACATATATCCTGGTGTGAGTATTGGTTTCTATATCTGATATCTTCAACTGTTTCTAGCCTGCCACGCACTCACTCTCAGACCCAATAGGTCTCACTGAATATCTTGAATTAGTGGTCCGTTGCAGACAAGCGAACTAGAAGAACATCATGTTAGAATATAAGACCATCCTTCTTCTATCGACGTCATTTAACTTTCTTTCACTATTTAATTAGTATACCAGAAAAACTGAGCTCACTCACACTCACACCTCGACTTCTCAAAATTATGTCTGCTAACAGTTATAAAATTATTATCTTAGCTTAGCCCAGTATTCATGTATTTGGTTTCGGTCCAATTAATCTATTGACCTATTTCAAGGTTTTCATTTTTAAGTATAATCACTCCTCAAGTACAGTTATACACCTAGCCACAAGGCAAACATAATTCATTTATACACATACATGATTGTGAATGGATAATTTCTCCAGTTATACTTAATTTCTTGATTAAATAATGTAAATCAATGTTAAAAGGTAAGCAAGAGAGCCCATAACCTCATCTCATTCCTGTCCAGGGAGAAAATTTTCTGCTTAAGCAGCCACTTACAAGGTTCTTGCTATAATTATATTGGGTGGTATCAATCGATCATATTAATTTGTGAGGGATTTGGCACCAATTAGTTTGATTAGGACGGATCTTTCAGCTCTATCAAAAATAGTTCTGCTGGCAATAAAAATATATAGCACTTTTTCTCATCATAAGAATTTACCTTAAGTGCATTTACTATGTTCGATCCTATTTTGAAAATCTTTTATTATCCATTCCGCAAGCAGATGAAATTTCTGTTAGAACTATTCTAGATTCTACAATAGATTAGTTTTTAGAAGGAAGATACCTCGATAATTTTGGTATTGGAGTCTATCACTTTTTTTAAAGACATGTGCATCAAATTTTGCCAGTAATACTACTATTTTATTATCATTTTAATGTTTTATATCTTGCACAACAGAACATAATCTTAAATATTTATTTATTTAAAACGTAAGTGATTATTACGTTAATATGTCCAAACCGGGAGGGTGATGTCTGGAGAAGAAGAAAAAACCAATAAATTTACGCACTCTTCAAGTTCACAGACATACAGTCAGAGTCAAAAGTATTCGTACACTAGTATAAAGTTATATTATATTATAGTATAAAACAGAAAGTTATATTTTCTTTCGTTTAATTTTGTATTTATTACATATTTATTTAATTTAAACACATATATTATTGCATTCATGGTTATTGAATAGAGTTAATATTTTTTCATGAGAAAATTGACTAAATTTAGCTTAATATCTTATACATTATAATAAGATGCCTCATTTTTATGAGTCAAAAGTATTCGTACACTAGACTTTAACTGTTGTTCCTACCCCCTGTCTTAATATTTTGAGGATAACCTGCAATCAGTCTTTACTTTGACGTCATTTGTAAAGGTGTTGCGATTATTAGTGCTTATTATTGCTGTTCGTAAATTGAAAATGAGGCACAAAACCAGAGATGCGACTAAAGAGGAAATACAAATTATTTTACGCCTACATAATGAGTTACGGTCTCTTGGAGAAATGACCAGACCTCACTCAATAGTCCAAGATTCTATTAAAAAGTATGGAACGAGAAAATTTTTGGAATATATAGAGAGAACAGGATTAATAAGGAAAATTTACTCCAAATATGAAAGACATATCATGAAAAAAAGTTAAAAGAAAGCCAAGAATTAGTGCCACTGAATTAGTTTGTTTATTGTTTATTTCGTTTAACGTCACTTTATGCTGCTATGGCTAATCGGACGATTAGCGGGAGTCCTAAATTTTGCCTATCCATGTATAATTAGGATAGGGATCTTTAACGAGTACCTGACACCGCACAGACTCGGGACCCCCCATTTTACGTTCCTTCCGAAGGACGGCATAGCTAAGGATTTTTTACTCCCTTTAAAAAATCCTAAGGTCATCTGCCGGGCTGCGAAATCGCGATCTTGGGTTTAGTAGGTTGCTATGCTAACCAATACACCAAAGGTGACCCCTACCACTAAATTAGTAGATGAACATTTTTCTGAAAGAGGAGAAAAAGGGGTGTGTTTTAACGATACGCTAATGCTTGAGACAGAACGAGCTTCACCCAGGACAGCTAGGAGAAAACCATCAATAAGCAATGTTAAAATATCAATGGGCCAGAGACCATTAAAAATAAGATTGTGACCTTGGGAATAGGATAATATTTAACGACGAGGGTAAAATTGAAATGTTCAATCTTCAGAGGGGCCATAAGGTATGGAGAAAAAAATATAGGAATGGAAATAACAAATATAGTTCCACCTGTTAGGAATGGAGGAAAGTGACTAGTGGTCTGAGGTTGTTAGAATGATGCTAGGGTGGGGTGTCTTGAATTTCGATAGCATAATGAATCATATAAAATATATCGACGCAATAAAAAGAAATTTCCTAACCAGTGCTGAAAAATTTGGGATTAGAGAAAATTACATTTTTCAGCAGGATAATGATCCCTAGCATACAGCTTGGAAATCCAAAATGTGGATCCTGTACAACACATCGAAGTGGAGACCACATCCCATGAATCACCATATATTAATCCTATAGCGAATTTGTGGAAATATCTAAACGATCGAGTACGGAATAGGTGTGTTTCTAACAATCAAAATTCAAGCGACGTTATTATAGTTACTTTGACAAAAAACTTAGTGAACTCAATGCCACAAAGCATATATGGTAGAGCGTATTAAAAGCCAAAGTTGGCCCTACTAAATATTAATTCTTCTCGAATGTCAATATTAAATAGAAATTTTATCAACGAATACTTTTGACTCATGATGTTATTGTTGTTTTTCAGTTATTCTTTATGCATTATTTTGTGAAATGTTCTATAAATACAAAAATATATTTATAAATAAACGTGTTGATGTCTACATTAAATGGATTTATTGTTTTAAATAAATCCTATTAAATAATGCTAATATTTGTTATTTCTAATGATTTAAAACAGGTGTACAAATACTTTTGACTCTGACTGTAGCTAGGTGGATCAGTGTGAGGAGGCTCAGATGGGCAGGGCACATCACCAGGATGAATGAGAATGAGCTTTCAAAAAAAACTAACTATCGAACCGATTTACCAACTAGAAGAGTCAGATGACCCCAAATGAGATGGATGGATAGCGTCCTTGCAGATGCCAGGAACATCCTTGGAACACCAGGCTGGATGGTTGCTGCACAGATGAATGGCAAAAACTTTTGGAAAAGGCAATGAGCATACTGATTCAGCAATGAATTGTTGTGCCATATATGTGTGTGTGTATTATGTTAATATAAGGAAAATTAAACTGAAAATAAAAATTTATAGATGTATTTATTATATATAACTATAATATGACAGAAAGGTAGATGTATAGAAATAATGTTTATTTACACATTACCTAAATATTATAAATAGTCTATAAGGACAATTGAATTTAAGGCCTTCTCTTGATATGTTCCAGAATTGTATTTAAGCAATTATAATACATACCATGAAAATTACAAATTTTAAGACATTTATTTACATTATTGTTTAATGTGAAAAATCAGAATATATATTTTACTAATTAAAATTCTTTTACCATTTCCTGCCTGCATTTTGTAACTAATATTAAATATATAAATCATGTTTTGTTTCATGCACCATTGAGAATTTAAATTGTTTTTTTCATTATTAATGTTAACTTTCAAACAATTTATTCTAATATCTACTGGTACTGTGCATACTGAAATAAAAAAAAATGTTTTTTCTAATGTGCTTTGATTATACATGGAATTGCTTCCTCTTATTAATGGCTGGTGAGAAGTTCAGATTCAATAGTTCTACTAAAGCTTTAATAATGGATCTGAAATGATAGTTATTATTACTGTCTGTAAAATAACTATTAATGTAGTGTAGATTTGCATATAAGGGTTGGAGCTCCTAAAAATTGGAGCAAAATTTTCTCTTTCCTCTTCAATTATTAGGTTGATGAGGCCTTCATTCTTCCATAAATCATGTATAAACCTCCCTGTTAAATTCAACATTAGACGTCTTTCCTTATTTGAAATCTAAATCACTTTTTTAGCTATACTTTTTTTTAATCGCTGATTTTGGATTTTTGATGTTATTGGATTTACAATGTATATGAACAATGGGTGACCTAATTCATGGTAGATCATTCTTCCTAATTCTGGGTACTCTGAGATAGGCCAATAATTCTCTCATTATTTTTAAATGTTAAGCATATAATAATTTTATTTTAAGGAAATGAATTTGAAAAAAAATAAATCTGTAGAGATATAACACTGACCTAGATTTTTCATAAACGCTGTAAAAAATCAAAATATAGAATGTGTATAAGGGCAAATCACTAGTTATGGTCATAGTTAAGGGAACTTGTCGATTTAAAAGGGAATTCCGTTGATACATAATTATATGACACCTTTGATTATATACTTAGATGCTCAAAGTGACATTCTATGGAATGTAAAATTGACAAATACACTAAAGCGTTCTTTCAAAAGAATTTTTATATTTTTAAATAAAAAGCTAAAAATACCATTTATGGGCATGTTGTACCAGTCATGGTCATAGCCAAGACTAGTTATGGTCATGTGGCAAAATAATCTTTAAACAAATGTTTTTAATAATTTAAAAATTAGTAATGATTAATGAACAACTAGAACTATAAAAATAATCTAAATACGAGATACTCGTACTAATACAATACAATGTGGTCTAACAAAAAAGTAAATAAATATTTAAAAACACAATCATTTGATGCACTCATTCACAAACTTTGTAGTTACTTATTAGTTTAGAAAATGAATTAAAACAACTTACAACAATTTATCAGAGTATAATTTATAGCCGCACATCTCGTTGATTTTTCTACAATAGCAGTAATAGTTCAGTGGCTCCAGAGGTGATTGTTGCATGGAGAGATGTACAGCAAATTCTTGTTCTGGGTGCTTCCCTTACCCATATACATCATTTTTATCAAGGGTACATGTTTTTGCTATAGGGAAATTTTTGGCAAAATGGCCGCCAATAGCCGCAAAATGACATTAGGAAAATCATCCATATATCTCCTTAACTAGTCGCTCTAGCAAATAATTCTAAGGAGTAAAAGTTGCTCAAAACACTATCTTACATTGAATAAAGGTTTTTTTTTTTTTTTTTTTTTTTTTTTTTTTTTTTTTTTTTTTTTTTTTTTTTTTTTTTTTTTTTTTTACATTCCTGTGTACTCCAACCTGGCCAGGTATTACATATTTAAAAATGATAAATATTACAATTTATCATATTCAAAAATGTAGAACATGAGAATATCATAATTTTATATCTCTGAAACATCTCATTCCAGCAAATATTATTAAAAGACAAAAATGATTAGAACAGGATTTTTATAACTGGTTGATAAACCACATTTGCAAAATTTAGAACTTGCGATAGAGTTTAATGCCCATGGACACTTCTTGTGAAACTCGTAACCCTTGCTAGAGCATGGGTGTGGAAAGTTTTCTGATAGATTGTGTTAAATAATATTGGGCATCTACCATGATTCACATTCTTCATACCCATAGTAATAATGGTCCTGATTTAACGAATTTTGTTCTTCCAACAGTTTGTACTACAGAGCAATTTGTAAATATGCTCTTTCTATGTCCCGAAAAAAAACTCGGAAAATGCTGAAGGAATCTTTGTGGAGTCTAACTTTTTCATTTGGTGATACTTAGTTTCTCAAAGCTCCTTTGAGCTTTCCTGTTATTACAGCCTTCGGTCAGTACTTTTTACAAGTATTCCTCAGCTTTTTGAATCATATTATCTGTCAGCTCTTCCTTTCCAGAATCTTTTGTAAGGTATGCACAGTCCTTTGGCTAGAGAAAGCACAGAGTGTTTTGTTCCAAATTTACTTGTCTTATCACACCCAATCAGTGAGCTTATGGCGGGCAAAATTCACATAACTTGTTAGTCCAAAACTTTCGATACGTCATGAAGTGGAACAAATTTTGAGGTTTACATAAACATTTAGCGGATGTTAAAAAGGGAAAATATTGTAAACTTCATTAAAGTAAAGAGATTAAGGTGGGCTGGCCATGTAAGAAGAATGACTGCAGATAAATTGCCAAAGAAACTGCTTGATATGAGAATGATTGGAAAGAGAAAAAGGGGAAGACCACGTAGCAGATGGGAGGATGAAGTGGCAAAAGATGCCGCAAAATTAGGAGTAAGGAATTGGAGAATGGAAACGGAGGACAGATATAGATGGAAAAGAAAAATCCAGGAGGCTAAGGGACACCCAGACCAGTAGCGCCGAGGAGTAAGTATTTTGCGGATATTGGCGGCCATTTTGTAAAAAATCTCCCCATAGCAGAAACGCGTACCCTTGATAAAAATGATCTATATGGGCAAGGGAAGCACCAAGAACAAAAATTTACTGTACACCTCTCCATGCAAGAATCACCTTCTCTGTAGCTCCTAGACTATAACGGTATGCAATATGGTAATCGTCCCCACTTAAAATTAATAAATTAAAAGGAATCGGAATGTATTTTTTGTAAATTATCTTCTTTCAATATTTCAGTACAGCAGTAACCATCCGCGAAGTACAGAATATAACTGTATTAACTAGCAATGGTCACTTCAGAGACGTAAGGTCAAACATGACCACTACTAGGAAGGGATGTAGTATATAAGTTTTAAAATGACATAATCAAATAAACAAAACACTATTTTTTCTTTATAGAGAAAAGAATGTTTATAACATCAATGAAAATTGAAATGGATTTAGGTGAGCATAACTCATATTACATCATTTGTATACACTGGTTATGGTGAGTTCAAAATTATTGTTAATTAAAATCAGATAGTCCGACATAATGTTGCTTGTATGGAAGCCTGAATTCTTGTGAAAAGTTACATAACTCAAAAACTAAAAATTAATGAAGCAATTTCACATAATTCCTTAAGAACCTTCACTTTTAAAAACGATCTTACTAAAAAAAGAGGTATTTCAGGACACTATTTGAGGAAATATTTTTTAATGGCTACTGCAAAAGGGATAGGAGGGAGAATTTCGTTAGTAAATGAATCTTAAACCCTTTTCAGAAATATTTATCTTCGTGATATCACAAATAAATTGATTAGACCCTTATTATTGCTGTATTAGCCTTCCCTTAACTGGTGAGGTGACCATAACTAGGTATTTAACCTATATAAGAGAAATACATTTAAAAAGGGAAATTATTGATATAATTTAAAAAATTCTGAAATTGAAAAAAAAAAGTAAAATTATGAATCGATTTTTTTTTAAAATTCAGGAACACCACAGGAATCCATCTGTTATAGCTCCTAATTGTACACACAATTTAATCGATGAATACAATAAACTTCAGTAGGAAAATAATATTCTGTCACTTGTCTATTCTAAACATTTAATATAGCTGAGTGCTGCTTATATTAAACTGTATTTCTAAAGAAATCAAACCATTATCAAGAAGCAATGGATTAGTTCTCAACTGATGAATTCTCCACTGAAATTCACCAAAAAGAAGCAAACATGGTGTGGTATGTCAAATTCAATACTTTAGAAGAAGCCTGCAAGAAGATATTTTATCTCAGTAGGATAGCTGCCATGTTCCCATTCAATGATGACTGTAGATTTTTAAAGAAATTTTCAATATTTTCGGCAATAGTCTGTTGTCTAATGATCGTTAACAGCATTTATTGGATCAACAAAGGAGTAAAGATTTTTATTTTACACAATATTTTTCACAAATATTTATATGACCTTCGCAAGCTGCTGCTCACCTCCACCTGTATTGCAATGCTATGTCAACTGGTTTCAGAAAGGAAAAAATTGAAACTCATATTGAATAATTTTAAGACTATTGATTCTAAACTTACGTTGCTGAACAAAAGGCAAATTACTCTGAAGCCTACCAAATACTTGCTTAACATATTTATTAGCCTAGCTGTTGTATTATCTCAATTATTGATTGAGCACCCATTATTCTGGATGGAAGCACATATCGAAACGATTTTAGCAGCGATAATCACTAACCAAATAGTCGCTTTTTTCGACCTACTTCAATACTCTTTGGAACAGATCAGTGTTTTCTCCTGTTTTGAAATGAACAAACACTATACATTACGTACGAGACTTTATAATTTAATCGAAGACTGCTCTGATAATTTGAACTGTATTTATGGAATCGGAATGTTCTTTATTATAGCTACCTTTTTTTTCACTATACTTCATCAAATATACCAATGTTTTGATAAGACTGTAATGCCAACTACAGTGTGTTTCTCGCTTTGTTTGACTGTGGCTGGGGATCTGTGGTTGATCGTTCAATTAATACTTGCCTGCAAGGGAGTTGCAGCAAAGGTAAATTCTTTGTTTTTTCATACTTTATTGATATTTAAGACTATATACAAAATAAACAATAAATAAATTGATTACAATGACATGTCAATAACTTAAGAAGAACTACCAATAATTAGCACTTCATTAGAACTTTTACATTAGAAAATCCCTAGGTCATCTTCTTTTCAGACTCCTCGGAGGGTTATCGGGAATTGAGTGAGAAGGAAGTTGGGAGAGTGGGTATGTAGCTTCTCATGGAAAAATGGGTATCTTGTTTGGGCCAAATCTGCAACGTATGGGACATTTAAATCGTTAGGATCAGTTTATTTGTGACATAATAAGCAGCATTGAAGATTTTACGGAGGATTTTAGATTGTAAGGAATAGAAGGAGAAATAGAAGGTTTACTGAATCCCCAAAGCTCAAATCCTCATGTCAAAAAGGGTCTAATCGCTGTCGTCTTAGACTTAGTTATCTTTTGTGGTTATTGAGAGCTTTAAACGCTTGTCTAGTAAATGACTTTGTTGCTCTTGTTTTTCAAGTCTCCCAAATGGATTTCAAGTAAGTCCAGATGGAATACAAAGTGGTGGATATGTTCAACATGGATCAGTGGAATATTATTAAGGTATACTGTAGGACAGGAAGTCGTTGGTTGACGAGGATTGGTAAAGGTTCTTTGGTGGGATTTGTTTGCAATTGTTTACACAGGAAGGTTTGTGATATGTAATCGGATTGATTGAGATTCATACCGTAAACAGGGCTAATTTGAACAAACACGATTTTAAATCGAAAATCCTTTTGGCGGGCTCAATTTACAAAATATCATCCCCCAGTTTGTTCTATACATTTAAGAATCAAACACAGAATAAGCTGCAATCGCGATAAGATTACATATAGGCCGTCCTTGACCAATGTAAGCCTTTTTATGGTATCAGTGTTATCTGTTGATTTTATAAGCGTGTCTAGACCCTATCGGACCTGGCGTATGTTGCAGTTGGATTGTTCATATGAGTAATAGATAGATCACCAATCTATTCAGCAGCATTTTCTTTTTGTTTTATGACTAACTCATTTCTTTTATTTTTACATCTTTTATTAGACAAAAAAAGGAAACTTGGAGGGCTGCTTTGAACAAAGTTGTTGACACCTTTTTTAGGACGGTTTTACTTTAAATATTGTGTTATCGTCTGTTTTGTGATTTGTTGAATATGAACAATTAGTTTCATTCATATTTATAATTAAAACTATTTTAGATTTATGCCTTTATTATATAATTAAAATTGATTTCGATCTGATCATGAACAAGAAGCAATATAGTTAGTTTATCAAGCAATAGTAAAATAAACAAATCAAGAAAAATAAAATAAAATAAACAAAAATAATTAAATCAATAAAAATAATTAAATTTAAGCTACATACGCGTTTTTGTTCCTTTACGTTTAGTAATTTTATCATTCTAGTTTACTTGAATTTTGTTAGGTAAGGACTTATGTCCCTTGAAAGTTAAATCACGTATATGTTAATAGAAAGTTTGTAAGTTGTTGATTTAATAGCTATATTTATATAAAAGCTATCAACATTGTTAAAAATATTTGTGTTTTTATTATTTATGTTTCATCAACAAATCTGGCGATGAAGTAAAACCAATTGACGGATTTACGGAAACATTTTGCTGAAAAGTGATATATATATATTTTTTTTCCAATGTTTTTAGACTTAAAACAAAAATAGAAATCCCTAAAAACATTTTTAAAAAGCTTAAATTTGATAATTAAAAGGGTTAAATTGAAGAAGACTCGCAGAGAAGAAAAAAAAAATTCGTTTTTTAGGCGAAAATCATCCTTGTTCAAATTAGCCCCAATTTGTGGAGCTACTTTGAACAAGAGAAAAATGACTCTCCCCTTCCTTGTATTGAAGATAGCGGAATCGCTCATTCGCGGTTTTGAAGCTGAGTTGTGTAGGTATTGGTCCAAGAAAATTAAAAATATCCACATAAACGATCGCACTGCAGCGCAAAATGTCCTAAACCTGTTTAAAGTAACCTCCATTTATGGTGTATAAATAAAGAAAGGATCATTATTTACTAATAATTCATATATGGAGACAAAGTCCGCCACACGGTGACATTTATGGATTGTGGAATGTTATGTTCGGAATCTAAACTGGTGACCTTGAATTATATAATGGGAATCTAGGATAGAATGAAAAAGTTTCAAAATGATTTTTTCTAGGATTTTACCCATGATTTGTAAGAGACAAATAGAACGGTATGAGGATGGCACAAAGGTAAATTCATATTCTAAATTAAATTTAGTCTATTAATCAGATATAAATTTAATATTAAGTTATATATTAAGTTGATTAAGACGTTTTAGAATCCCTAATATAGTAATTTGATTAATATTCAAAACATATCTGTTAATATTCCATTTGGGAAAATATAACTCTGTTCACTCATATTATTGAATATAAAAGTATATCATTTTCGATTTAAATTACCAATTTCATCTTACTAATATTCTTATTATTGTTAAGTTTTAAAAGTTATCACATTGCTTTTAAAATTTACCATAATATATAAAGGGTTGTAACTTTATTCACCCGTTTATAGGCGACAATGTTCAACAATAGTCTCTACGTTGAATTACTAAATGATGTACGTAAGGATATACCTGGTCTTGTAAGTATTTATAATAAAAATCCAATTATACAATTATGTAAAAGAATTTTACAATTGTTATTATTTTTCACTTTACTATAGATAGATATATATTTCCATTTCGACCGGGCAAGGGAATTTCAATTGACTGCGAATGGATTTTTTCTTGTTGACCAACACTTACTATGTTCTGTAAGTATTTTTTTACATTAAAAAATTTGTATTTATTATATCATTATTATTATGTATTTATCATTATTGTATCTGTATTTTTTTTTTTAACATTAATTTAAAGAAAGAGAGTAATAATTCACTTATTAATATTGTACAATTCATCTCATGATTGCTTAGAGCACTAGTTATAGTAGACTATATAGGTGAGCTGCTGCTCACTCAAAGCTTAGTGTTATATACCTACTTGAATTACACCAAACAAACATATAATTATTTTGTTTTCCTTTAGTTAGTAGTAGGGTAGGGCGATAGTCGATAGTTACTATCGATATATCGATAGGTTAGGACTATCGATGATCACTATCGATAGTGTCGACTACCGATAGATCTTTTTTACCCTCAAGTTTTGAAACTCTCGGAATTGTACTGATCTTTCTCTGTCTAGTGTCGAGTTCTTTAGAAATTGAATTACTCCTGGAGCTCAAAGGTTCTCTCAATCATTAAGCCAAAGGAAAGCAGAAATGCTAGTTTTTCTTTCGGGAAATATGTGGCTTAAGGAACACACTTGACTCTTGAAATTAACAATTTTGTTATTTTTCTTTTCTGAAGATTTGATTTATTCATTATTATAAGATAAAATCTTATAATTTATAATCCTGAAAATTTTTAAATAGTGAGTAGATAATTGAATTTAATTAAATTAGTTGAGATTCTTTATTGAATAGCTTTGGAAAAAAAGGAAGCAACTATCGAAAAACTACCGATCGATAGCCGAAACTATATCGGCCTATCGATAGTGCTACTATCTACTATCGCCCAACCCTAGTTAGTAGTAGAATAATAATCACCTGCTTATTTCAAGTTCTTTCACCATGATATGCCGCTAATATAATTGATTGTTACTTGGAACTTAAATAGTTTATCGCCATCATGAATTTTAGAAGAATTTGATCTTCTAGTGGGCTTTTTCACGATTCTTCATTTTTTTTCCTATCCATCTGTTTTGAAATGAAACTTTTTCAGTTGGTAGATCATTTATATTCAAGAATTGAACTATCCAATAAGGTGCGCCATAATTTTTTATGACCAATTCGTTCGCATAATTCTTGTTAAATCGAATTGGCCGCTTGTGATAGGTTCTGTGAGGTTGACGTGTTTGATGGATTTTTTCCTTATTTTATCATAAAACTCTACCTATTTAACTTATTAACTTAAACAAACAAATTCCTTTAAGTAAAATGTTTTCTGGATAGGTTTCTGCTTAGGTTCATGTCAATTCTTTTGCGGAATAAAGGTTAATATTTCTCGTGTTCGAGAATATTATAGAGGCTTACAAACCCTAAATTTTTCAAACCGTGGGTCCAATTGATTTATGATACATTCTGATGCAACAGATTTCTCTGACCATTTTTTCTAAATTCCGCTTCCTTCTCCCCATTCTCCTAGTAGAATTGTAATGGTGTTTTCTGTGTACAGGCATAAGCCACCTCCTTTTTTTTTTTGTGTGTGTGTGATGGGAGGAGGAAAATCTTGCATAAGACGAAGTGGACTGTGTGAGAGGCCACAGCAGAGTGAGATTCTTACTCACTAAAAACCACCTCCCTATTCTTCTCCACCACCCCGCGGAACTGCTGTCAAGCATTACTTCACGGGGGGCGGACTGGCTATCTGCCTTCTTTGTATTTTCTGCTGCTAATTATTGAGGCACTAGGAGGCCTCGTCTTTCCCGCTCCTGTTTACGTAGCTTTCTTCAGATGTTAGCTGTGTAATTTGCAACAGCATTCCAGTTTTCATCGGCAGAATTCATCTAACTAACCAGGTTTTCTGGCACCAACTGATCTCCCTCTTTTGCAAATTTGGGGCAACAGAAGAATACATGTTCTACTGTTTCCCCAGGGTTTGTGCAATTGGTGCAAGATGATTCACTGTCAAGTTTGAACCGGAACAGATAGGCCCTGAAACACCCATGCCCAGTAAGCAATTGGGTGAGGTAATGATCAACCTCCCCATGTTTACGGGCTATCCACGTAGCAATATCTGGTATCAAACGGTGGGTCCATCTTCCAGAAGATGATAAATCCCAGCGTCTTTGCCATCTTTGTATAGTATCATTTCTCTCCTCCTTGGTGATTGAGGGCCAATAAGCACCCGTTTCCTCTCGTTTTCGGCGGTAGATCCGGTTGCGATCATCCGCCAGAAGGCCAATGGGCGGCATGTCAGCTATAACACACACTGCATCATATGAAACAGTGCGAAATGCTTAAGTTACACGAATGGCAATTCTTCGGTACACGCTATTGACCTTTCGGGCGTATGACTGCAATAAGCCACCTCCTAGTTCAACACATCTTCACAATACTTATAAGAGTATTTAAGTGGCGGGTCTAGAATTATTTTTATGTTTATGTTCCACAATATGTTGTAACTGTTTCTTACATCATCAATCAATTAGGGCTCACTACTCAACTTCAATTGAATACCTACCATCTAACTCATATGTAGTTGTGACATCAGAAAATGCCTGGCATCAACTGCAACTCTTTTTGAATTTTTGTTTATTTGTTTGTTTTTTCTTTATTTCTCTCTATTTTAAGAGGTTAATGTAGATTAAATAAGTAGGATTTTTGAAAAACTTAGACACAGAGAGAATAGGTGAATTCTATTATAAAAGTGAATTTAGTTCTCCTGGTATGGAGAATGGTTATGGTTTGATAAATTTTAGGTGAAATTGTTACGTTTTTGTTAGAACATCAAAGCTTGATATTAGTTCTACAATATATATTAATTTGGTTGACAGCTTAAAATATTTGTATGAAGTCAGAAAATGATACAAAAATGTAACTGTAAAAGACATAAAGATGTGATTTTGGAAAATAAGAAGAATTGATTTGTGGATTGAAAATATAATGAATAGTAATTGAAAATTAATATTATATATTTCATTGCTTTCATAATAGTTGTTTTTTTTTTAAAGAAAAAAAATTAAATATTCAGTAATCTAAACAAGAATGTGGCAAAATTCAAAATGTATACAAATGGTTATAACCATTACATACTGAAATTCCAGTACTTTTTTTTTTTTTTTAGTGTTTTCCTTCCAGCAGTAACCCTGTTGGAAGGGATTTTATTCTTTTCTGTACACACCATACTTGTACAAAGTATACAATGTACATGTAAATATTATTTTTGATTTGATTATAATTTTACATGTGTTGAAAGGTATAAAAAAATATAAAAATAAACAAGAAAAATAAATTAAAATAAAACAAAGAACAAGAAGTTATATAACATAAATAATTTAAAATTCAATAAAAACAGCAACAAAGTTATGTAGAGAAAATTTTATGAATATTTAGAGGTTTAGAGATATTTCATATTATATATCATATTAGAGGTATTTATATCCTCTATTTTAATGATTGAATTTTTAAGAAATATTTGGAAATTTTCAAATGAATTGTTCATCAAACATTGACCATCCACCGGCCAATGCCCTAGTTTCTGTACTGTTTTTGTCTGTAGAATAGTTCTGTACTCAGTGAGTAGTCTGCATTCATATATGAGGTGGTGTATATTTTGTTCTTGAGTGAAATCACAAGGACATAGGAAAGTATCTCTTATTTTAAATCGATAGAAATAACTATTTACTGCCGCATGTCCTGTGACTCCTTGTGTAATGTAAAAGTTAGTCCATGAGTTTGATTTAATGTAGGTCCGTAAGTCTGGAATGAAGTAATGTAGATGTCTTCCCTTGTGTGTTGTGTTCCAACGTGTCTGCCACTGGTCTACTGCTTGTGTTTTTAGCATGTGTTTTAAGTGTTCTTTGGATATCATACTATATGATATAGGAAGGGAAGTATCCTTTGAAGCCTCTTTTGCAGCCTTGTTTTCCGCTATGTCGGAATGCCCCTTTACCCATTTGAATGAAATTTGAATGTTATCGTCAGTTTGTAGATGTCTTAGAAATGATCTCATTTTTTCAGTGATGGGATTATGACAATGTCTGTTTTTTATCATGTATAGAGTACACTGACTGTCCGTTAGTATTGTAATAGTTTTATCTTTTTTCCTCAAATTTTGAAAGTATTCTAGAGATTTAAGGATGGCGAATTGTTCTGCTTGATTATTGCTACATTCTGGGCCTAATTTATACTTTATTACATCTTCTAAAATTTTGTTTTTAAAAATGAGACTAGCACAGCCTACATATTCGCCATTCTTGCTTCCGTCAGTATATATCTCATAGTCTGTGGGGTCAGTTAAGCATTCAGTAATACAAGGAAATTCTGTTGGGTGTAACCAATCCTTGTAGTCGGTAGCATGTTCAAAGTTGTTAGATTTGAAATTTTCGTAGTCAGTGTTCATGGATAACAAATGGAATTTTCCTATATAACTGTTAGCTAATATACTGATGGGGATCATTTTGGCCAAGACAAAGGCAGCTTCATCAGAGAGTGTTCGGAATCCTTTGGCAATTTTGAGTGCCATTAGCCTCTGGACCCTTTCCAGCTTTGCCTTGTTGTATTTGATCTGAAGTCCGGGATACCATATTTCAATGCCATAAGTAAGAATAGGCAAAATTGCGCCTTTATACAAAACCTCCAGAGCCTCCGTTCTCAACCCCCATGTCGCTCGCGCTGCTATTGAAAGTGAATTTATTAATTTTATAAGTTTGTTTTGTAGTATGTCAATATGTCTGTTCCACTTTAATTTTTCGTCAATGGTTATGCCTACGGAGTGTTTGCGCATGCGCCAACTGTGAAAGTAGTTTGTTTGTTTATTTCGTTTAACGTCACTTTATGCTGCTTTGGCTAATCGGACGATGCTACGGTGGGAGTCCTAAATTTTGCCTATCCAGGTATAATTAGGATAGGGATCTTTAACGAGTACCTGACATCGCACAGGCTCGGGACCCCCATTTTACGTCCCTTCCGAAGGACGGCATAGCTAAGGATTTTTTACTCCCTTTAAAAAATCCTAAGGTCATCTGCCGGGCTGCGAACCCGCGATCTTGGGTTTATGTGAAAGTAGTTATCATATCGCTCTCTAATAATTATCTTTTTTTTGTGTGGTTCTTATTAGTTTTCCACTTAGAAACATTTACAAGAATAGTTTTTAATAACTCTGGAGATCATTGACTAAATAAAACAGTGAGTACAGCCAATAAATATTCTAATAGTGAACACGTAAATTAACATGTGCTCTATGGACAGATAGCGGAATGGGGATAGGATTACCGATAACGGCGGCCAGGACGTCACTACTCAGTGGCTATCAGCCTTCCGTACGGAGAGGGTCCGTACTTGCCTTTAACAGCATACTCTTCAATCTTTATTTTGTTTATTTTGTTTCTTAATTATTTTTCTTTATTCGTTTTTTTTTCTCTATTTATTTTTCTTTTCTTACCCTCTATACCTCTATGATATCCGATGAGATATTTCCACATGGTGATATCGTCTAAAACTAATAAGTCTAAAAGAAGCCGTTCTCTTGAAACTGTACGTTACAGCCCCGCTAAACAGCGTCCGCGTAAATCTAAGATCAAAACTCCTCCTAACAGTTCACCAATCAACGAAGCAATGCCTGGGACTTCAGCTCAAGGATTAAATGAAGAATCACCCTTTTTTACAGCAAATCCTTTCCAGGTACTTAGCAATACACCCACTGAACGTATGGAATCGACATCAGTTTCACAGCCTCCAAAACCTCCACCTATTTTCATTCGCAACATAAAAAACTTCGGCCTAATGTGTTGCCAGTTAAACAAGATAGTCGGCTTAGGAAAATACTCATGCGTCAGCCGTACGAATGACACCAAAATCACGCCAGATTCCTCCGATACGTACCGTCACATTGTTAAATATCTGACGGACACCAAGGCTGATTTCCATACGTACCAGCTCAAGGAAGAAAGGTCCCTTAGGGTGGTCGTAAGAAATCTTCACCCTACAACGCCAGCTGAAACAATTAAAGAAGAACTGTGTTCTATGGGATTCAAAGTCCGCCAAGTCCTCAATGTACAAAAAGACATCAGGGGACACCCAGGAGCAAGCGGTAAAACCTCATTACCACTTTTCTTCGTTGACTTGGAACCGACGCCAGGGGTTGAAAAAATCTACGATGTCACTTCTATTTATTATACCAAAGTGAAAATAGAGAAACCGTACCCTAAACGAGATATTGTGCAGTGCCATAACTGCCAAGCATACGGCCACACAAAAAGTTACTGTCACCATATTCCAAGATGCGTCAGGTGTGGACAAGCACATAGATCCGAAGAATGTACAAAATCACGAGAAGTTCCTGCAGTGTGTGCCTTATGTCAACAAGAACATACAGCTAACTACAAAGGATGTCAAACTTACAAAAACCTCCGTAACAGATTTCATAGGACGCAGCCACAGAATGAAGAAACACAACGGACAAGAGGAAGGCAACCTTCAAAAATTGCAACCTCGTCTGTATCATTTGCAGAAATGCTTGGAGGAAGAAGATGCCAAAATGAAACAGGGGCCATGCCGCAACCTCCTCAACAGCCTCACTCCTATAATCCTCAACCTCAGCAACAGCTCCAATCTCAATCCCAACAAAATATTCAATACACCCCAGCTCCATTAATCCAACCCAATCCACATATCCATCATCAGATCTCCCATATTCCTCCTCCCCCTACTACCTCCGATCTCACATCCTTATTTAATTCCTTCCTCTCTGAATTGAAAACCCTTATCACCCCACTCATTTCACTCCTTACAAATGTTATCCCTCATCTAATTCCCCTTCAAAAAATGTCTAATCCTTAAATGCCTTCCACAAAACCCTTATCCATTCTCCTTTGGAATGCGAATGGTATTCGCAACCACACTGACGAACTAACATCATTGCTACATTACAAAGAAATCGATGTAGCTTTAATTACAGAAACCAGACTGACCAGTAAACAGCGTTTCAACATATCAAATTACCAAACATACCGAACAGACCACCCTGATGGTAGAGCCCATGCCGGAACTGCTGTCATCATTCACCATTCCCTCACTCACCATGTATTTCCTTTACCAGCAAATGAATTCCTGCAGCCCACAGCAGTTGTTATCAAAACCTTCTCCTTTCCCGTCACGATTGCAGCGGCCTACTGCCCCCAAATAAACCCATTTCCACATCCCAGTTCCTCTCATTTCTTAATTCCTTAGGTCATCGCTTTCTCCTCGGTGCTGACTTCAATGCTAAGCACCAGCAATGGGGTTTAAGAATCACCAACTCCCGTGGGCGAGCATTACAGTCAGCACTTAACTCTCGAAGATCCAATTTTATTTCTCCAGGCACTCCTACCTATTGGCCCACGGATCCAAACCGAAACCCAGACCTTCTTGACTTCTTCATCCATTCAGGATTAGGACCTCTCCATCACTCCATAGAACGCCTGGATGACCTTTCCTCAGATCATAGTCCTTTAATTCTAACCCTTTCTGTCACTCCAATCCCAAAACCTCTTTCCCCATCATTTATAAGAGGGCCAGTAGACTGGAACCTCTTCCGTCAAATAATATCCGACACTATAGACCTCAGAGTATCCCTAAAAACCTCCCAAGACCTTGACGATGCAACTAATTCCTTTACAAACATAATCCAGCAGGCAGCCTGGGCTGCATCCTCACCTCGTTCCCTTCCCAAAGTTCGAAAAGAAAATCCTTTACCTCAAGATCTACTGGACCTTATCCAAGCTAAACGCCATGCCAGAGCCATTTGGCAAAGAACCAGGCATCCAGATGATCGGAAATCCTATAATTACCTAACCAAACTCCTTTGGTTTAAAAAAAATATGGCTACCTTCAGATCCAAATCCTATAATTCCTATCTTTCTTCACTCTCCTCTTCAGATAACTCCCTCTGGACAACCACTAAAAAAATCCTAAAATATCAACCTACCTCCCATCCCCTCCGACGCGAAGATGGTTCATGGGCGGCTTCTGACGTGAACAGATCCGAAGAATTCGCCCAGCACCTATCCAGCATATTTCTTCCCCATCCTGAATCCAATCCCACCCACACAAGATGGTTCATAAATTCCTTGATTCACCGATACCTCTCTCCTTACCTCCTAAAGCCATAAACCCCTCTGAGGTCAAATTCTTTCTAAAAAAATTAAAATCCCGAAAATTCCCTGGATATGATCTTCTAAGCTCACAGATCCTCAGGCAACTTCCTCATAAAGCAATCATATTCCTTACCTACCTATACAATTGCATCCTCCGGACAACCCATTTCCCTTTGCTATGGAAGCACTCCATCATTATCCTTTTTCTGAAACCGGGCAAACCTCCTAACAACCCTTCATCATATAGACCAATTAGTCTTCTCCCAGTCCTTTCAAAAATGTTTGAAAAGCTCCTTCTTAAAAGAATCCTGCCCATCCTTGAATCGCAAAATATTCCCTCACACCAGTTTGGATTCCGCTCTAGACATTCCACTATCCAACAGGGCCTGAGAGTTGTTGACCATATATCCTCAGCACTTGAAAGCAAGCAATATTGCTCCGGCACATTTCTGGACATAGCGCAAGCTTTTGACCGGGTATGGCATGACGGCTTGCTCTTCAAGCTTAAAGCCCAGTTACCGCAATCCCTATTCCTTGTTCTCCGATCCTACCTCTCTAACCGTTCCTTTCGAGTTCGCTGCGGGATGGAATACTCTAACTGCTACCCAATAGGGGCAGGTGTTCCACAAAGTAGCGTTCTTGGCCCAGTCCTGTATATCCTCTATGCTGCAGATATCCCTACCACTCCTGATACTTTCCTTGCAACATTTGCTGATGACACTGCTATCCTTTCGTCCCATTCAGATCCTTTAATAGCTTCCTATTATCTCCAAAACCACCTATCCTTGATTGAAGACTGGTGCGATAATTGGCGGATCAAAGTAAATGAAACTAAATGCACCAACGTAACCTTTACCCTCCGCCGAAAATCCTGTCCTCCTATCGATTTCAATGGTATTCCACTACCTAAAGCTGACACAGTTCGGTATCTTGGTTTCTACCTAGACAAAAGACTTACATGGAACCCTCATACTCGACTCAAAAGGCAAGAACTCAACAGACGCTTCAGTCAACTGTATAGACTATTAAACAGGACATCTCATCTTTCCATTGAAAACAAACTTCACATATACAAAACCATTATTAAACCTATTTGGACTTATGGACTTGAACTGTGGGGCACAGCTAAAAAGTCGAATATCAAAAGCATTCAATCCTTCCAATCCAAAGTCCTCCAAACTATAGTTAATGCTCCTTACTATGTATCCAATAAAACCCCCCACAATGATCTCAACATACCATACGTCCTCGACCTCATACCTCTTAAATTTTTAAAATTCCATCACAACCTTTCTTTCCATCCTAACCCTTTGGCTCAATCACTATCCACTTCAACACACCCTGATAACCCCCCTCGCAGATTAAAAAGGCAGTGGCCCCGAGATCTATTGTAAAAATATATTTATGTTGGAGTTCTGGCACTGGCCAGCTTCTCGACTCATGCCCTGAATGACTGTACACTGCGCTCTCACTCAGCCTCCACTGGGTTTTCTTTAACACCAGTGACGCAGCTGAGAGAGAAGAGCTGGGACCTCTCTTGGCCGGGCCTGTCCTTCCATGAGTGGAGGGACAGGGTTGGTTGGGAGATCCCTAGGATGAATGTGTATTGTAAATAAGTATGAATGTAGTTTTAACTTTTAATTTAATTTATATTTCATTTTATTTATATGTATATTGCTTATGTATAGGATATTCTTTCTGTTTTCTTTTAATTTATTTTATGTATATAAATTTTTTTTTTTTTTTTTTTTTTTTTTTTTCTCTTTCTTTGTACATAATGTGTGAATGTAATCATATGCCATCTATATTACTTATTGCCCATATTTGTGGCAGATTGTAATAATTACTCAATAAAAGTTTAAAAAAAAAAAAAAAAGGTTATGCCTAAATATTTCAAAGTACGTATTCGATTCAGGTTTTTATTTTGTATTTTCACATTTAAGTCCGGACTTAGTCGTTTTTTAGTGATCACCATATAATTAGATTTTTGTGTATTGAACGTCAGTTTGTTTAAGTAAGCCCAAGAATTTATTTTGTCTAATACTATATCGACTAATGTCTGTAAATGTTTAAAATATTTTGATGATATAATTGTTAATATGCCATCTGCAAAGGCCAAAATCGTTGCGTTTGAAGGTAATCGTTCTTTTAACAGTGAGTCAACAATTAGGTTCCATAAAAGAGGAGAGCAGCACGAGCCTTGTGGTGTCCCAATAGATTGATTTCTATGTAATGCAACGTTGTTTGTCACTAAGGATACATATCTATTGCTAAGATAATCTTTAATAATCCTGTAAATGTTGCGTGGGCATTGATATTTAATAAGGGTTCTAAAAATTGACGGCCACCAAGCATTGTCAAACGCTCCAGTGATATCAAGCGATATAATAGCGGTATGCTGGTTATTATTCAAGGCATTTTGGATAATATTTATGGCTTTCATTACCGCATGAACCGAGCTTTTTTGTGGCGTAAATCCAAATTGGTTTTCACTGAGGAGCTTATTACTGTAAAGATAATACGATAACCTGTTATGTATTAACTTTTCCAAGATTTTCCCACCTGTTGGAATAATACATATAGGTCTGAAAGAGGAAATATCTTCAGGTTTTTTTCCCCGGTTTATTTAATAGCACCAATTTAGACTTTTTTTTCCAAAAATCTGGAAAACGTCCAAGGCTGAAGCATTTAGAATATATATTATATATAGTTTGTGGAAATGTTTCGTATACTTTTTTGTATATTACAGAGTTTACTCCATCTATGCCTGGTGTTTTGTTATCGTTGAGATTGTTAATAATATCTGATAACTCTAATTGCGTAACCGGGAGATCGTCAACTGTTTCGGGCAAACTGTTCGCAGAGTGTCTCATGGTGACATGTATGTCTGAATCTGTGGTAGGATCGTCCAATTTAATTAAGTTATTAACAATGTAATCATAGGTATCATTAATTGAGGTCGTGTAGGTACCATCTGATTTTCTTAAATTTTGTAAAATGAATGGTTGTGGTATTTTCCCAGCTGCGTATTTGTATGGCCATTTCCATGGATTTCTGGTAGGAATACTCTGGCAATATTCTTTCCAAGATTCCATTTTTTTGCCTTTAATATATCGCGAATATTCCCGTTTAAGATTTAAGTAATGATGATGCCTATTTGTCCTTAATAAATCATTTAATTTGGGTTTTTTGGTATAATCTGCGGGCTCGGTTAGTTGATTTCCGCAGATTTTCCAATTTTTCATCCCACCACAGGTTTAATTTTTGGCCTGAATATTTTTTTGAGGTACTGATATTCATAATTTTGAAAGATTTATTGCACGTTTTGATTAAAAATTTATGAAACCTGTGTACGAATTGATCGAAAGGAGTTCTATTTAGTTTTGAGGTTAATTGTTCATCTAAATTGATAGTACTATTGATATTGAAACCTTTTGAAAATATAATTTGAAGATTGTTTATAAATTTAGTCCAATCAGCATTTTTAGTTTTGTATAATTCTCCTTCCTTTCTTATGCTGGCCCAATGATCGAAGTTTATAGAAAAATCTAATACAATTGTGATCCGAAAAATTTTCTTCATCTTCAATTCTCCAACAGTTAATATTATTAATTAAATGAACGTTTGTAATGGTTAAATCGATATTACTTTGTCCTCGCCTACTGAAAAAAGTAGGAAGGCCATTATTGACATTACATATATTTATATTATTGTCAATAATGAAATTTTCTAGAGTCCTACCACGATTATTAGTCAACAGATCATGCCACAATCTGGATCGGCAGTTTGTATCCGCACCGATTACAATTCCTCGATCTGAAAATCTATCGATTACGCATTTTAGGTTATCAGTGTCTTCTACAACATCTCTATTGATATCAAAGTAGGCGGAGATGAAAATAATCGGAGTCTTATCAATCATAACCTGTACCACTGTAACATCTGGATTAGAAAGATCACCCAGCATCATAGCATCTATTTGTTTACTATTAGCAATGACAAGAGATCTGCAATGGGTTAGGTTTACAGAAAACTCTCGATATCCTGAACTTGAGCGAATTTTTTCTCCTAAATATGGTTCTTGTATTAAAGCAATTTGTATTTTATGTTTTTGTATGTATTCCTGTAATAGTATTTTTGATTTGTAAGAATGTTGTGTGTTTAACTGTAGAATGTTTAATGTTTGTATATTTGTATTTACTGCCATTGTGGTAATTGTAATTTAGTTGAACCGCAGTAGTTTGTATTTTTAATTAGACGGTGGATGGCATTTATATAAGATGGACAACACTTACTTGTTGCTAGATGTTTTGAATTTACCCTAAAGTGTGGCTTGCAATGTTTGTTATAATTGACACAATTGGGGTCACCTGTGGTTTAGTGGTCAGCATAGCAACCTACTAAACCCAAGATCGCGGGTTCGCAGCCCGGCAGATGACCTTAGGATTTTTTAAAAGGAGTAAAAAATCCTTAGCTATGCCGTCCTTCGGAAGGGACGTAAAATGGGGGTCCCGAGCCTGTGCGATGTCAGGTACTCGTTAAAGATCCCTATCCTAATTATACCTGGATAGGCAAAATTTAGGACTCCCACCGTAGCATCGTCCGATTAGCCATAGCAGCATAAAAGTGACGTTAAACGAAATAAACAAACAAATTGACACAATTGATACATTGTTGTTGTTCTTCTTCTTTCTTGGGGCAATCCTGGGTGTGATGTTCCCCGCTACAGATGGCGCACGTCAACTTGCTCTTACAATGCTTCTCAGGATGATTAAACTTGCAGCATTTTTTACACTGTCTCACCGATATGTAGTCCGCTGCTGAACAAATGGTATGGAATAATTTGAGAGGATTATTCAACAGAAGGTCACGCAAATTTGGGGTTATTTCCAACAGAGCATGTCGGGGGCTCGTTGATGTTTTTCCACCAATAATTGTGAGTAATTTGACGTTTTCTTCTGCGATTTGAAGCTCACCATTTTGAGTAATTAGAGTACGAATCAAATTATCTTTACTAACCTCTTCAGGAAGCCTTCTAATTATTATTTGGGGTTGTATTTTTTTGGGATGTCAGCTTTGAGACTTTCATCACCTCTGAGAACTTCTTCTATCTTTTCGACGTCTCTACTATCTGTAGTTTCAACCAAAATCTTCCCATCACGAATGTTTTTGATACCCAGTCCCAAAGAGACAGGATTAATTTTGGATTTAAATGCCTTTTTAGTAACTTCAGAATTAGAATTGTCATTTTTCAATGAGACCATTATGACATGTGAAGGAGAAGTAATTATAGGCTTACTCACGTTTTTCACTGCAGCAGAATAGGTTAGGTTAGTATTTGTTTCAATCTTCCTAAAATCTTTATTCGAGGCTGCCTCATTTTCCGTAGTGATTTGCAATTCTTCTAGAATTGTTACTGTTTCTTGAATAATGCAAGATCGGTCTTTTTTATTTTTAGCAGCTTCTAATGATTTGATTTTTTCAAGAGCACTTTTAATTAGATCTATTTTTGACGCCATCATATGATCTATGATCAAATTCCAGTACTTATCTAATTTATAACATAATTTAATAATTTTTTTCTGTTTCAGATGATATCAATTGGAACAACCTATTTAGCCATACTTTTGCAATATAGTAATTAAAGTAAATTAAACTGGTAAATATTGTTTTTATTCCAGTTGAGAAAGTTGAAATAATTAAATTAAAATAAATATATAAATAATGTAGTTACTCCATAAAATGCAATTAATATAAAGAACAAAACACATAAACACACTACAGAGGATAATAAAAAATCTTATAATTTTTTTTTTTACTAAATGAATAGGCAAAAGCAACTTAATATGAAGTTGATTTATTTTAAGTATAATTATATATGATGCAATTATCTTCCCTAAAATAAAAAATTAATAAAATTCATAATAATAATAATAATATTAATAAACTAGAACCTGTCCAAAAAGTAATTATACCAAGAAACCACTACATTTAACCATATTAAATACACAAGGACTAAATTTCTTATCAATAATTACCTAATTAAGATAATATTCAATTATGTAAAACTTGATTTTAAATTTTAATTTGAGTTACTGAAGATTAAAATAAAATCTGTACAATTAATGGAATATCATAATTAATAAATCTGACAGGTCAAACAAAAAAGGCAATTCTAACCAAATTAGAATACTTGACGATGATGATGATCCGTGGCGCTACAGCCCAGCATGGACCTTGGCCTCCTCTATGAGCTTTCACCATGTTCTTGTGCGGTCGCTCGCCAGTTGCGGGCTTTCAGAAGGTCCCTGGAGTCTCTGCTCACAGCATCCTCCCATCTAAGTCGCGGTCTACCTCTTCCTCTAGCTCCATGGAGCCTCCCATCCAATAGCTTCCTTGGGATTTCGTCAGCTGATATCCGGGCAACATGGCCCACCCAGCGCAGTCTTCCCAGCTTTATATACCGCATCACATCCGCTTCACCATACATTTGGTAAAGTTCCCTGTTGGTCCGCCTTCTCCAATAATCACCAACTTTTATGGCCCCAAATATGCGGCGCAGTATTTTTCTCTCAAAAATGAGAACTTCTTTTTCTTCTGCGCTTGTCAGGGTCCAGGCTTCCGATCCGTAGGTGAGGACTGGTCGGATTAGGGTCTTGTAAAGCTGGCATTTCGTGCGGCGAGTAATAGCTCGGCTTCTCAAATGTTTGCTGAGCCCAAAATAACTCTTGTTGGCCTTTAATAGTCTTTGGCTTATTTCAAGAGATATCCTATTTGAGCCACTTACAATTGAGCCCAAATAAATAAAATGGTCTACCGTTTCAAAAGAAAAATGTCCCATTCTCACCTCTTCTCCTACTGCAACAGCCGCTCCAGGTCCAGCTCGCATGTACTTTGTTTTATGCTGGTTTACTGACATGCCTATGGATAAAGAAGCAAACGATCTTGCCACCAGGTCCAGGTCGTCTGCAAAACCAAGTATCTGCACCAGCCTGTCAAAGATTGTTCCGCTTGTTTGTATTCCGGAATCTCTTATTGCTTTTTCAAGGGCCATGTTGAACAGCAGGCATGCTAGACCATCGCCCTGCCTTACTCCCCTCCTGGAGTCGAATTCTGGAGATAGTTCTCCCTGGATCCGGACGGAGCACTTCACCTCATCCATCGTCATCTTTATGAGGCGGATCAGCTTTGAGGGAATGCCTATCTCATGTAATGCTTCATACAACGTGGGTCTTTTGATACTGTCATAAGCACTTCTGAAATCGACAAATAGATGATGCGTCGTCATCCTGTGCTCTAGTGATTTTTCTAGCATCATCCGAAGGCTGAACATTTGGTCGACCGTAGATCTTCCTCCCCTAAATCCTGCCTGATACCTGCCGATTTCCTTTTCAACAAATGGCCGTAGCTTCGCGTAAATCACATTGGATAGGACCTTGTAGGCACACTGGAGTAGGGTTATACCGCGATAATTAGTGCATTCCAGAATATCGCCTTTCTTATGCAGAGGGTATATTATGCCCTTTTTCCACTGCCTAGGCATCCTTTCCTCAATCCAAGCTGTCAGGATTATATTGTATAGGGCTTTGTGAAGCTCTTCGCTGCCATAATTGAGTTCAGCTGGGATTCCGTCCTCACCCGGAGCCTTATTATTGTTTAGACGATTAATGGTATCCTCAATATCGTCATATGTTGGTGGGTCAGGTGGGTCTGAGTCATCTTATATTCCTAGGGCTTGAAAAGTCTCCAGATCTCCAGCCCCTTCATTCAGGATATTGTCAAAATGACGCGACCATCGGCTGAGGATTTCTCCTTTTTCCGAGAGTAGCGACCCGTCTTCCTTCCTGCAGGCTATAACTCTTGGCTTAAAAACCGCCCTGCTTTCGTTGACTTTCTTATAGAAGACTCTGCACTCGTTTGCATTTTTGTGCATCTCAATTTCTTCTAGTCGCTTGTACTCCCACTCCCTCTTCTTCCTTCGATGGACGCTTTTCTCCTGCCTTCTTTTGTCCCTACACTCATCCGTAGCTAGTCGCGAGTGTCTCTTCTGGACCATATTCCTATATGCTAAGTTCTTCACCTCTGTAACAGCTGCACACTCCTCGTCGAACCATAGGGGTCTCGCTGCACGTTCCTCCATACCTATCCTTTCCTTAGCGACTTCCTTGATAACTGTCGAAAGGGTGCTCCACTGCTCTAGGTATGAACCCACCGTCATGCTGACCTCTTCAAGCCTCTGATCAAGTCCCTGGTGATAACTGGCAATTGCTTTAGGATCTTTCAGCTTGGTTACAGCAATCTTTTCTGCCTTCTTTCCTAGAGCCTTCCGGACATTGGATATTCTTGCCCGTAACTTGGACACTACTAGATAGTGATCAGTATCCATGTTCGCACCACGGTACGTCCTGCAACTCATCAGATTGGAACAATGTCTCTTGCTGACAAGGATATGGTCTATCTGATTAGAATACTTACAACTCAAAAATACTAAATATTGTTAATTACAATATCACTTACTGACAGCATGACACAGACCTTACAAAAAACAGTTTATGAAATCCTAAAATATTTAAACATTCTATAAAAAAATTTCATTAAAAGATAATATTAAAAAAAAAAAAAAAAATTGAAACTAGTAAATTTTAAGTACTAAACAGGGATTCATTTGTTCATTTGAAATATATAAAGGAAAATGTAATTTATGATTGATAATAAATAGAATTACCTATAACTTTTCAATAAATCCTTAACAAATATGAACAGTAAAAATGTGTATGATTTTGAGAATAAAATTTAAAGAAAACTTCTCCTGTTATAAGTTTCTGAACAGTATATTACTGAACAACCTTTAACACTTTAATGTATTGTTGAGTATTTTATAGAAAAATTTTAAATAGATTTTTAGTTACCCACCGATATGATATTGTTTTGAAACAACAATTCAAACTACTAGTCAATTCTAAATAAATTGTACACCATTTAATTTAGAGTTGAGTCATCAAATTCTATGAGGAATATCAGAAAACTCAATGTTTTTCTCAATATTTCAAGATGGATCCTGCTGGATCAGTGTGAGTTGATAGTGCATGTATCAGGCACTGGCTGTTGGCAAGACTGAGGCTGTTTATTCAGTAGTCTAGAAAGTAAAGAAGTAATCACAATGGCATTGAGTAAAAAGGCGATTCTGTACAACGCTTTCTAGGAGTCAAGATTTACAGGAATGTATTGGGTTGGTGTTTCAAAAAGCTGTTAAAATGACCACTCCAGTCTCGTTTGATGCCTAACATAGGAAGACCTAGGTACAGTTCTTTTGAAGATTTCCCCTGCTCAAGGAAATAAAAAATGGCTGCATGTGATTTGTGTTTATCATGGTATAATGCAATGTCTTATGACTTCTGAGGAACACCCCCAAGACAACAGGATTAGCTCAGTTAGATCAAAGATCAAAGCAAGGATACAGGGTACATTTTATTCGAATAAGTATATATTTACAATATATGTACAATAATTTAATAATAATAATATATTTTTAATAAAAGTATCAATATTAATTCACATTAGAATCTAGTGTGACCTTGAAGCAGGAATATCATATTAGAAATATTAATATTACTTTTCTTTATTAAGTTAAGGACCTATGGTTACACTCTCGAAACTGAGTTAGTCCCTATAAAAACGTGAACCATGTTAAAAATAAGAATAAATAGTAAAACCCATTAGTTTTCATCCATATTTTAATATTCTGGCATTTGTTGATTTTTATGCGTCACTATGAACATTATTCATTTATTTTTTTTTTTTTTTTAATTTGGGACACCTATGTAAAAAAGATTTTTTTTTTTTTTTTTTTTTTTTTTTTCAACAAAAATAACTTAAAATGGAAAAAATTAGACCAAGATGGCCGCACCCACACTGCACGCCTAATAATCGCTCTGTGATAGTGACTTTCTTTAACAGTGTACTAACTAAAATCCAGCTCTTATCTTTACCATCAGGTGAAATTAATGACAATAGAACATTATTATATTACTTTTAGTGAGGTGAGTGAAAATTTTAAATTAACTGTGAACAATAACAATATACGTGGTGAAGCAGTCTATCTGGCTTGCCGTAATCCTACCGGCTGGTAGAATACATCGCTATCTATCATACGGTCAAGGTTAGTGTTGATAGTTAAATGCCTCCCGTTCGAAACTAGACTATATAAATTTTTTTTTTCTCTCTCTCTCTACTTCTTTGGACTATTTCATTTATATATTATTAATATTATTATTATTTTTTTATTTATTTTTTAATATTCTTAGTGTCATTTTTAAAGATTTTTTTATAATGTTTTACTCCAGAAATATTGTATAATTTATGTAAATATGTTCTTCATATAGATAATAATCTCAATATTAATTGCTATTATTATCATAATTTAATTTTAATTTATATACATTTCATTTTTATTTTTACTTATCAAATGATGGACGTTGTCACATCTGGTGACGAATCGGAGGAAGATGCCCCCTATTCGGAAATCAGTGAAACTGATTCCCAATCAAGAAGAGTTCTTCAAAAGCGCCACCGAAATAGTGCCCCTGGATCAGCGGGCAATTCACCGAACAAAAAGAAAAATAAGACGGCAAAATTAAAAAAGCCACTTACCAATGCAAGTCATCAAACCCGCAGTAAATCTACTGCAGCGAAAACTAATCAATCAATCACACCTAGTACCTCAACTTTTAATGTCTCTAAACCATCAAACAGTAATAATAGTGACTCAAATCCTCAACAGAATTCTGACTCAGACCCGCCACCAATTTATGTACATAAAATCGAAAATTTCCTATCATTTTGCAAAGAAATAGCAGATTTGATTGGAGAGACCAACTTCGATTGCTATTCACGAATCAAAGATATTAAGGTGAAAACATCGTCGAAAGACTGTTATAAAAAAGTGATTAATCACCTAACAAGTAAAAACTACGATTTTCACTGTTATCAGCTGAAAGAAGATAAGGCTTATATAGTAGTACTCCGAGGTCTCCATACTACTATCCCAACGAGCACCATAAAAGACGGTTTGGAAGCAATTGGATATAGCGTTAGGTGAGTATCTAATGTGCTTCATCCTAGAGAAAAATATCCGCTGCCTCTATTCTTTGTGGACTTGGAGCCGGCCAGCAACAACAAAGATATATTTGACGTCACTAGACTAGTATACTCCTGCGTAAAATTCGAAGAACCTAAGAGGAAACCGACTATAGTCCAGTGCACTAGATGCCAAGGCTTAGGACACACGAAAACGTATTGTCACCATCAGCCAAGATGCGTTAAATGTGCTGGCTCACACGCAACTGAAACATGCCAGCAGTCACGCGATACTCCTGCTAAATGCGTACTGTGTGGAGAAGCTCACCCTGCGAATTACAAAGGTTGCATTGTCTACAAAAGTATGCAAAGCCAACGAAAGCCAAATACATCCACAATAAAACAAAACCCTCACACCCAGGCACCTGATTTCGATAACACCACAGTATTCCCAGAAATGCGAGTAAATCCAGATCAAAGAATAGAACAACAGCAATCAACCTCAGCAGATGATCATCCACCACGACAACAAGCTCCTTACTCGGACAAGACGAAGCAGCAACCTAGACGTCAGGCGCCTCAAACCTCCCAACCCCAGCTTCCTACATCCCGTTCTCATCCTCAACCTCCTCGACAGAGCATCCCTACACATAATTTACCATTAAAGGTAAAATTACCACCTGAAAAACAAAATCCAGTTCATAATCCAGTTCAGATCAATCCTTTACTCCAAGCATCATTGCAAGTAGATGCTGCTCCTCCTATTCAACGAAGATTCCCGATCCCAAACAATCCACTCACTGAAACAAACAATATTCCCCAAGCTTCCAATTTATATCCTCTTACCTACCAAAACCCTACTGACATCAACAGTATCCTTTCCTCATTTCTTTCAGAATTGAAAGAAACCATAAGACCACTCATCACCCTTCTTACAAGAGCCCTTTCGGAAATTCCTTTTAATGGTGCAAGATGAGTGTTAAGCCTCTTGCTATCATTTTATGGAACGCGAACGGACTGAAAAATCACCAAGACGAACTCGACATATTTCTTCACGACAATAAAATAGATATTGCCCTACTTACTGAAACTCACTTTACTCAACGTTCATATTTTTACATACGAGACTACATCACTTACAGATCAGACCACCCAGACAACACCTCCCATGGCGGCTCTTGCATTCTTATCCATAGATCAATACCCCACTCTCTTGTTCCCTCTACTCCATCTGACACCATTCAATCCACCTCAGTAACCATTTCAACTCGTCCTTTCCATATTACATTCTCAGCTGTATACTGCCCTCCTGGTAATTCCCTTTTCTATAGCCTCCTTGATTCCTTATTCCGCTCCCTTGGACCGCGCTTTATCGCTGGAGGGGCCTACAACGCCAAACACCAGCGATGGGGTTGTAGAACATCCAACTCCCGTGGTAACATCCTATCCCGTATTGCAACCTCCAACTGTTATCCTGTCCTCTCTCCCTTGAATCCTACTTATTGGCCTACCTCTCCTAAAAAACGTCCCGATGTCCTTGACATTTTCATTTCTTCCCAAATTTCAACCTCTCAAACTGTCATTAAATCCATGAACGACCTTTCATCATATCATAGCCCTGTTTTGCTTCTATTACATTCAAATCCCGTTCCTAAACCCTCTCCTCCTAGGCTGATAACAGGACGTGTAGACTGGGATGGATTTCAATGTGACCTTGAAAACCAATTGGACCTTAAAATTCCCCTTAAAACAAAACAAGATATAAACATAGCAATTGACAAACTTACTTCATCAATACAAAATAGCATAACTGAAAACACCTCACACCGAAAAAATCCAAATAGTCAACAGTATAACTTACCACAGCATATTCGCAACTTATTGACAGAAAAACGCAGAGCAAGAGCGAAGTGGCACCGTACTAGATACCCATCATACAAAAAAAATTACAATAATTTAACGAACAGACTGAAGACAGAAATAAGAAAACTGAAAATTCAAAACCTACAAAACCATACTGAAAACCTAAACACTTCCGACAAGTCATTATGGATAACCACTAAAAAGCTCCTTAATTACAAAAATTTTAATCACCCTCTTCTAACTGATTCTAAAACCTGGACAAAATCAGACGAAGAAAAATCCCAAATTTTTGGTATGCACCTTTTAAAAACATTTAACCCACATCCCGACATCTTCAATCCTGCTCACATTGAATGTATTGAAGCAGAACTAAATGTCCCTCTCCAAATGTCTCCTCCTCCTAATGCATTCCACCCTTCAGAAGTATCCAACATAATCCTCAGATTACCTTCCAACAAAGCCCCTGGATATGACCTCATTACAGCCTATATCCTAAAATTCCTTCCTCGGAAAGCTATCCTATTTCTTACATACATATATAATGCGGTACTCCGCACCACATATTTCCCTGATCCTTGGAAAATATCGATAGTAAAGATGAAAGCCCAAAAAACCACCTGAACTCCCATCCTCATATCGTCCAATATCACTTTTGCCTATTATGGGCAAAATCCTTGAAAAACTCATCCTGAAACGCCTGTATCCTATCCTAGATTCCAATCATATCATCCCAGACCACCAATTTGGTTTTCGAACGTCACACTCCACTATCCACCAATGTCATCGCGTGGTGGATGTGGCCTCCTCAGCGTTAGAGCGCGGAATGTACTGCACGGGAGCCTTTCTCGACGTAGAACAAGCTTTTGATCGAGTCTGGCACCCAAGACTGCTTTACAATCTCCGCAAATTCCTTCCCTCAACATACTTCCTTATTATCCGTTCCTATCTTAGTGATAGAACGTTTAAAGTGAACCATCAATTTTCTTACTCTTCCCTCTTTACCCAATCTGCCGGTGTTCCTCAAGGTAGTATTCTTGGTCCCATTCTCTACACGGTCTATACAGCTGACATCCCAACTCATCCTACCACTGTCCTCACCACTTACGCTGATGACACATGTGTATTATCAGTAAACAATGATCCCTTCATTGCCTTCCATACACTCCAATCCCATATCCTAAACATTCAAGAATGGTGTCAAAAATGGAGAATCAAAATAAATCCGAACAAATCTCACCAAATAACCTTTACCCTTCGTCGTAAACCTACGACCTCCTGTCCTACAGTAGCCTTTAATGATATTCCACTAATCCCAGTTGAACAGATCCGCTACCTAGGACTGCACTTGGACAAACGTCTTACTTGGAATCCACATACAAGACTAAAACGACAAGAAACAGCTTGTCGTTACAGACTGCTTCAACATTTACTGGACAAACGTTCAAAACTCCCAATTAATTACAAAAGACTCATTTACATGACCGTGATTAGACCAATATGGACTTACGGAGTTGAGCTTTGGGGCTCTACTAAACCATCCAATTCATCCCGTATCCAATCCTTACAATCCAAAATCCTTCGAAAAATCCTCAATGCTCCTTATTTTGTCACCAATAAACTTATCCATAAAGACCTTAATGTTCCATATGTTGCTGATTTAGCCCAAACCAGATACCAATCCTTTCATAGTAAGCTCCATAACCACTCAAATCCACTAGTTTCTCAACTTTCTTCCCTCTCGATTCCCGATAATCCTCCGAGGCGTCTGAAAAGAAGATGGCCTAGAGATCTTCTTGTGTAGATTTTTATTAAGGCTAAATGTCCCCTCTGTAGTACCAAATGTTACCACCACGTAGCGTGCCAAAATAAACAAAATTTAGATTCCTCCTCAAATCTCAACAGATCATCCGATTTTGGTTCTGTAATGTTCATTTTGTTCCATATTTCCGTAGAATCTGATGTATCTATTTTAAAAGGCCATATATGTGATATTTACAATTTTAGGTTCAAAAAAACTACTTTCTAGTATTTTTTAAAAAAAAGTCAACTAATAGGCAAGCGTAGAATAATAAAATATAAATATTGGCGAAAAAAAAATTTTAATTATACCAACAACATCGGCCGAAACTCATAAATACGAATTTCTATGCAAATGTTTTTGTTTTGTTTTTCAGGTAGCATCTACATCTATCATGACTATAGCAGCCTCAAACTACAAATCTAAAATAAGATTTCCATCGAAAGGTTGTTTTGGGACTCAAAATAGAATTTACACGATCCGAAATGAAAATTTCGAAAAATTATAAAAGTAAACAATAATTAAACTATATAACCAAAAACACTGCATACTTATTGCAAAAATATATTAAAAATGCGGGGTGCATCAAAATATAAGAAGGAGTTAGGAAAAATCACGTTAGAAGTATGGCAGAGGATAAGCGATGATCCCCTACCCTCCTATAATAGTCCAGTAAAATAAAGGTTTGCCGAAGAAAAAACTGCGGAACTTTTATTCTCAACGGATCTTTATGTTTTTTGGGGTGCTGAATCCGAATCTGAAGTTTGCTACCACCGCAACCATCGGCTTCATATTCAAATCGCAAAAAAAAACGCAAAAAAAAACCGTTATTTTCGTTTTTTTATCTATAACACCATAACGAAGCTTTTTTCGAAGAAAGTCTTCTAACAAATGCTCCGAAAGTATTTGTCCGATTCAAAATGTTTTTTTTTATCTGAAATCTGAAAGGTGATTAAATTTACAATTAGATCTTATATATGAAATTTTTATCAAAATTCTTGACAAGCTATCACGCTGAAAATCACTTACTTTTGTAAAATAAATGTTTTTTTGGCACATTATCGCTATATCACCAAAACCATTTGTCGGATCCAAAATTTAATATTTTTATCTAAAAGCTGGTTAAATGTACTATTGGCTCCTATATATCTAACTTATAATTAACACCGGGAAATACCCACACCAGTCTACTGAACATGTCATAATTTACATATTTTTCCAAAACATACACATTTAGCGTGCTAGCTTGGGTGGTTTACAGGATTTAATATAATTTACATATATAGCATCTGATAGCGAATTTAATCAGCTTTGAGATAGACAAAAGAAATTTGGAATCGAACAAATATTTGAGGAGTTAGAGGGACAAATGTGCCAAAAAACACTAGGATTTTACAATAGTACGTTTTTATTAGCGGGCTGGCATGTACATTTTACGGAGTTTAGTTCAAAATTTATTCTTATAGTAAATTTAATCAGCTTTAAGATGAAAAAAAGTAATGTTGTATCGGACAAATAGTTTCAGAGTTATAGCCAAAAGAGTACGACAAACGTGTTTTCGCGGAGCTTTGGGACTGACGGCAAATTGGACAATTTCTCCATTTTTTCCCAATAACGTAACTTCGCGAAAAATGGTCCGATTTCGGATTTCGTTTTTTTTTTTCATTATGTAGGTACTAGTTCCAGCTACAATTAATATTGTAAAGACTTCCTTCGAAAAAAGGTTCGTTATCTTGTTATAGATAGAAAAACAAAAATAATGGGTTTTTTTTTGCGGTTTTTTGCGATTTTGAATATGAAGCCGATGGTTGCCGTGGTAGCAAACTTCAGATTCGGATTCAGCACCCCAAAGAACATAAAGATCCGTTGAGAATAAAAGTTCTGCAGTTTTTTCTTCAAAACGGCCTTTTGGAGTCTTATTTTGCTGGACTATAAAGACGCTCTATGAAGCATTATTTTGGAGGTCCTACAACTTTTGTTCTATTTCACTTTCCCAATGATGATTTTATTGACTAGAATTATAACATTGTTCATATATAACGGAAAAAGGATATAAATAAAAACATTATTTTATTATCAATTTATATAAAACTAGTTGAAAAAAAAAGGAATCCACAAACGATTAAGTATTATCTATTCCTATTACTAATTAAAAAATTAAAATTACTTATGCTATATTACTGCACATTAAAAAATATATATATTATGAAAAATATGATATATTATTTTTGCATAAAGGTTGCTTATTCTTAATAAGGAATAATTATATTATGAGCTGTATTCATTAAAATTATTTACTTTTTAATACCCAAATCAAAAAGATTTAGTACTTTTCTTCTTTTTTTTTGATTTCATATAAAAGTGATGAGTATAAAAAGTTATTGAATTTTTCAATTGAATGAGTTTAAGTAGGCAGTTTCCTCCTTTCCCTTCCTGCCGCGCGTATTCCTGAGATATAAAACTCATTTTTCTATCTTACGTTTTGCCATAGGAATCCACAGTCAAGATTATGCTAGGTTCGGGTAAAAAGAAGAAGAGGGTAAAAAAGACGCGAAATCCCTAGACGGCATAGGATCAAAGGGAATATCAACATTTCTAATACTATCGTAGGTTCAAACAACAATGGTCTGGTAGGACAAGATGTTTACAACCATTTCTTTGTGAAATTGAATTTTTTTTTTTTTTTTTTCATTTTGATCAATCCATTTAATTGTTTCATAAGAGTAGTTTCATTTCTTATTTATTCGACATATCACACACAGTATAGGCTTGTTTGAATATTCTCCTCCTTCAAAACCCTAATCTCAAAGTAAAGGTAATAATAAATAATTGCAAGCTTTTTTGTATGAGAAACTTCCCACATTTTTTTTACGTCCCGGGGTCTAAATTGTAGAAAAAATGTTTTTTTTACTACTTAACATTTGAAAACGGTTAGACATAAGAAGTAATTCATTACAAACCTTTTGATTTAAATAAGAAGTAATTTTGGGAAAAATTTGATTTCGTAAATAATATTTTTATTTATTTTTTAAAAATTATTTATTTTCCGCATACCCTCTTTTCTCTAGTCTATTCGGGCCCCTGTTTTGGTCAACAAACACGGAAGGCTACAAAGACAAAGAAAATATTTATAAATATATTACAATGGATCTAATAAGGTATTTGATCGCAAAAGGGAGTGTGTACGTTTTAAAACCCCTTTACTGCGAAATAAGTATATTTTTCCCCTTATGATTCCATTTTATTCATTTATTTCTGTTTGGTGACTAAATTGCTGAGAGAATATATATTGATATTTACAAGCTTACAATCAGAAAACGGCTAGCTGTATGAATAAATTTATTAAAAACATTATTGAAACGTTTGATTCCGAAAAAAAAAACATTCGTACTTTATTTTTGACATTGACTATATCTCGAAAATGGTCGACTCTAGAAAAATATGTTACAAATCTAAATTAAAGCTGATTACATTTCCTATAAAATTGATTATGTATAAATTTGTCGAAATTCTAATGGTTTTCGAGATATACGTTATTGAAAATCGGTGATTTTCGGGGGAAAAAACAAATGTTACCTCACTTTTTGTAATACTTTTATTTCTAGTACCTTCCCCGATCGTTCCTCAGAAAAAATTACATAATCAAAATTGTAGAGCATTAAATTTAATTTAATTTCATATATAAGTTTCTGGTATTTGAAGCAAATGTTTAACAAAAAGTGAGGTAAACATTTTTTTATTTCTAAAATTATCGATTTTAAATAACATATATCTCGAAAACCGTTGCAATTTCGACAAATATGTATATAATAAATTTTATAGGAAATTCAATTAGCTTTAATTCCGATTTGTAGCATATTTTTCTTGAGTCCACTGTTTTCGGGATAAGATCGAAAAATACGAAATTGGGGCCCTCTCTTCTCCCCCCCCAACCTTAGCTCAACCTCCAGGTTCGGAGACTTTTAGTAGGTTTGCCTTCTAATTGCTCCTGGCGAAGCTGTGACATCAGAAATTATCGCATATTTCATGCAATCTACACCCCTCATTTCAACACTCTTTGACTAGGGTCGCACTTTTCTGCGAAAACACCCATATCACCATTCATTTGGCTACAGTCCCGAAACTAATTGTTCGATCCGAAATTTCTTTTTTTTCATCTGAATGCTCATTAAATTTACGATAAGAACCTATATATAAAGTTATGATCAAGTTTCGTAAAATAACCATACCAGCACACTAAAAACCGCGACCTGTTTTGAAATTCAAACTTGTTAAAGTAATTGGATTATTTAATTTGGGCTGCAAAGCCCAGATAAACTTGATAGTATTGGTTATTTGTAAGGTTAATCATATTTAAAGAACCAAAGGTCCTTTATTTTTTATACAATATTTTTTCGAAATCAGGAACACAAAATATATAGGAAAAGATGATATTTTTGGCCGGCTAGACCTACAAGTTACCTCTCTGTGCGTTGGTGTTCCATATTGGTGTTATTTTATTAAACTTAAATTCAATTGAAAAATTCAATAACTTTTTGTACTCATCACTTTTATATGAAATCAGTAAAAGTACTAAATCTTTTTGATTTGGGTATTAAAAAAGTAAATAATTTTAATGAATACATCTCATAATATAATTATTCCTTATTAAGAATAAGCAACATTTATACAAAAATAATATATCATATTTGTTCATTATATATATTTTTTTAATGTGCAGTAATATAGCATAAGTAATTTTAATTTTTTTAATTAGTAATAGGAATAGATAATACTTTATTGTTTGTGAATTCCTTTTTTTTCAACTAGTTTTATATAAATTGATGATAAAATAATGTTTTTATTTATATCCTTTTCCCGTTATATATGAACAATGTTATAATTCTAGTCAATAAAATCATCATTGGGGAAGTTAAGTAGAAAAAAAGTTGTAGGCCCTCCAAAATAGGGCTAGAGCATGTCGTTATACCCGGCGGCGGAAGTTGGGGGATCAGTGTTTATAATCGCTTATCCTCTACCATACTTCTAACGTGATTTTTCCTAATTCCTTCTTATATTTTGATGCACCACGCATTTTTAAATATATTTACAATAAGTATGCAGTTGTTTTGGTTATATAGTTTTAATTATTGTTTACTTTTATAATTTTTCGAAATTTTCATTTCGGATCGTGTAAATTCTATTTTGAGTTCCAAAACAACCTTTCGATGGAAATCTTATTTTAGATTTGTAGTTTGAGGCTGCTATAGTCATGATAGATGTAGATGCTACCTGAAAAACAAAACAAAAACATTTGCATAGAAATTCGTATTTATGAGTTTCGGCCGATGTTGTTGGTATAATTAAAATTTTGTTTTCGCCAATATTTATATTTTATTATTCTATACTTGCCTATTAGTTGACTTTTCTTTAAAAAAAATAATAAAAAGTAGTTTTTTTTTGAACCTAAAATTGTAAATATCACATATATGGCCTTCTAAAATAGATTCATCAGATTCTATGTCCATTTTATTAATAAATCCGTTTTCCGATCTAAAAAATGTCTATTGGTTTCTTAATTAGGAGGAATCTAAAATTGACCCCGTAGGTGCTGCGATCTCTTGAGGCAGAAACACACCAGAGTGAGGGGACATTTAGCCTTAAAGTGCTACTAATGAATAGTTACTTTCAAGTTTTACCATGTTATTTTAAGCGTTTTTAACACATTTACTTAATGTATTTTTGTACAGTTGTAAATTTCAATAAATTGTAAATAAAAAAAAAAAAAAAAAAAAAAAAAAAAAAAAAAAAAAAAAAAAAAAAAAAAAAAAAAAAAAAAAAAAAAAAAAAAAAAAAAAAAAAAAATGGAAAAATGTGGAGATCTTTTCTCCCACGATTTTATAGCGTGGAAACAACTTTTGGATAAGCCCTTATTTATTTATTTTTTAATACAGCAGTATCCCAGCAGTTTCCCAGCAGTCAATTTTCTTCAGTTGTCTCAAGTAGTAAATAATTTTTTTTATGATTTTTTTAATAAATGAAGTTGTTTATGAAAACCAAAATGTGGGACTCTCTATCCACTGAGTTGGGATTTTATTAACTTATTTAAATTTGTACAACTTATTTAACTTTGTGTAAATTTTTTCTTTCTAGTCTAATACCTAATATAATAAAGAAAGAAATGCAATCACCGCAAGTTTTAAAAAAAAATTAACTTCATAACAAGAAAAATAGAAATTCTTGTTTGAATAAACAAAGTTGCCTTCAGTCATTCGTTGTCATTACCATTTTGACTTCACTATTCAATTTTGAATCTTGGCTCCCTACAGCATCTATAATATTTTATAATATATGTATATAAAATTGTGTTTATTAGAGAATTATTACAAAGCATGTAGGATATAATCAATTTTTAAAAAATTACTTTCAAACCATGCAATAATAACAAAAGGAATATTTGATATGTAATAATAATTACCTGGATTTTTAATTTTAATTAGTTTAAAAAAAAAATTTTACCAAGCATCATTTATATACATTAGGAAATGAAAGTAACTTATTATTAATGGCCTTTCCGATATTCTTGGCTTATAAATTGTTGAATAGAAATTTATTCTAGAAATTTTAAGACCAAAAAAAATGGGTCCATTGAAGATGGATCCTCCACAGTATCAATATACAAGAACGTATATATATACAGAATTGGGTGCTGATTCCCTCTTACCTGATCATGTCTGTTGTTTTAATGTAACTTCACATTTACTGGTTATCCATTGTGTACAGTTGTGAATAAAATTATAATGATAAAAAAAAGAAAAGAAAAGTTAATTGGTTATCGAACAATGCTCAGCCTTATTAATTTCAATGATCTAAACAAAGGCAATGAATGGGAGACATATTGATGTGCCATAAGGTTTTGATTAAAATAATCATAAGCAACAAAATATTATTGTCATATAAGAAATTTTAAATTGCGATTTACAGAATAAGAAAATGAAACCAGTAAATAGCGAAAAATCAATATTCTGACATATCTACTAACATTAATATTTGTTTATTTTCTCATTTTTATCCACTTCCAGGTAACATCATTGTATGTATGTTGTTAAAACATACAGTTAAACGTTTATGAAGGTTTATCCATTAAGAAATATTTTCTTTTTTCTTTATTTGAAATAATTTATTTCATATTTACTAATATTTTATTAAAAGCATCTTGGAGTCTTTACATTTTGATTCCAAACAATTTCACTAAAAGCTTCTTGAAAAGAACAAATAATGATTTAACGGTTTATATGAAATCAATGTGTGTATATCATCGTTTCATCCTCTCAGTACGATGAACAACTGTATAGTGGAAGTAATGGTGTCCATAAAAACAACCCACTGCAAAGACGGTTTTAAAAAGACTTTATCAATGTCAAGGTTCTTTGGAATAATCCTCCTGGACGAAGATTGCCACCTTGCGCCGAAGTTTCTCTTTTTCTCAATCATTACTTATTCAATTCAAATTTTCATATTGTACTTCTGGTTCAATGAACACTTTGCCAATTTTGTTAAACGCGACCTAAACGCTTTTTTAGGCACTTTTAGAGTTGTTTGTTATTTACTTACGATAGTAATGATATCGTACCGTTTCGTCCAAAAACGCCTCGAACTTAGAGCTATAATGTGGTCGCTGGCTGTGATTGACGATGCGTTACTTTCTGCTAATGTACCATGGAAATGGTCAATTGTTCCAGTCATGTACGCAGGCAACATATGTATGTTACTTGTGCCATTTATCCTGAATCTTATCTTTAGAAACCATGATTTTTCTGTTTGGTTAACTATTTCGTATATAAATATATTGATAATGATGATGATCTTAAACCAATTCTGTACTTTTCTCGATTTAATAAGATACTGTTTAAAGCAGATTGGTTCTTCTGAAAATTTCAAATTGTTTCCAAAACTTTACTCTGTCATTGAAAGATTCTGGCTAGTTTTAAGTGATATATATAGCCCCGGGATTACATTTGCCATTATAGGATTGTATTTGGGAATCATACATCACATTTATCTCTCATGTTCCAAATTCTACACACAATTGATACTCTACATTAACGGTAGTGTTATTGCAATTATTTTTTCAATGATTATACTTCAGATAATTTTATCCTGTGAAAAGTTAACTTCGCAGGTAAATATAGCAGTACATAAATTAAAAAATTATAATAATTTTAATAACTACTAAGTTAAGCTTTTTTTTTTCTTTTTTTATATGTCAAGGAAAATAAAAGCTATAAATAATTTGACATTAATCGATAACGGGTAACCCTATCACGGAATAATCTTCCGGTTGGCTCTCTAATTGTATAGTCATGTGTGTAGTATATATGTAACATCATATGTTTATGATTAAAATGTACAGTGTTTATTCCAGTTTGGTGTTATTAATCTCCCTAATTTAGTTTATTCAAATCGCAATAACTGCAAGGCTTTGGTCCTATAAGTCAAAGTCTGCACCTTTGGTTCTTCTGCTTTCTTATTATATGGCCATTTCCTGGATTTCGCAGCCAGGAATCCATACTAGAGTTATAATATTTATAATACGATATACTTAAAAATGGTTCTTTAAATGCATTCACTTTACCCTTTTCGGTGAGGATTATTAAATCTTTATTTCTGGCTAATAGGTCCATCTCCATCATAAATCTGACTGAAAGGTTCATATCAGTACACAATTCTAATCGACATTTACACGCAAGTTGCAGATATTTATTGATGATAATATACAGTGTTGATAAAACTGCCTGTCGCATCATAACAAGGAACTTGAGCAAGGTGTAAGCAAGGGGAGCATTTCCATTTCCATGATTCCATGTGCTTGTCATCTGATTCTCCTATACAACATTCTCTAATTATTATTCTGCAATAATAAATCTATATCTTGAAGGGAACAAACCCAGCTGACAAAGCCTGTGGGCTTATTTATGTCTAATTTGTCTTTGTTGACTAGTTTCATTACTTTCTTTCCAAGATTGTCTCAGTGGATTTTTATAGGAGTAAGGCATACTTATTAGGTTGGATAGAGTGAAATCGTAACACCTTGTCTGTTAAAAATATTGAAACCAGTTTCCAAAGAATTTGAAAAAGAAGGAATTTAGGCCGATGAACCAAAAATCCTTGGTAATACTTTGAGCATCTTTAAGTTGTGGGGTGTTAATGGGCTGAATATTTCTCAGTTAATATTATTGTATCCCTTTTTAAGAAATGAGGAGGCTTTACAACTTTCAGCAGGAATAGGATCGTTTTGTAGTTGCGATTACTAAGTTTATGAGAGTAACGTTTCTCTAATTGGTGTCAGTGCTACCAACCGAGTGGTAAGTGATGAGTAGGCCTGTGAATTATATGCAATACAAAATAAAAATATGCTCATATAAATGCAAATATACAGGGTGTCCCGAATTTAAATGGCAAAACTTCAGGAACTTACAGGGGACCGAAAAACTAAGACAAAAAGTCCTTTAGAGATTGGCTCGTTTTTGCTTAGTTTTAGAGAAAATTGCAAAAAAAAGAAACAAAACAAAAATTTTACAGGTAGCGATTATCACCTTTCGAAGTTCGTCAGGCTAGGCTGTGAGATATGTAAACACTTAATGTTATCCTTTACATTATTTTATTTGTTTACATTTTGGCTTCCTTCTAGGATTATAATTCCTAAATCAGTCTTCAGTCAGTTACTCAGATATTTTTTGTGTGAATAGCATCAGCCACAATGCCGCATACATATTCTAATGTTGAATACGCTGATATGATTTTTGTGTATGGTTTCTGTAATGGTAATGCTTTAGAAGCGGTGCGGGAGTATGCGTGCAGATTTCCAAATAGAAGAGTGCCTAATCGACGAGCCTTTTCGTTAACTTTTAATAGACTACAATAGACTGGGCATTCTTAATACGTAACTAAGGCGACCAATTCCAGGCAGCAATAAGAGCAGATTATCGGAGAAGAAATTGTGAAGAACATCTGCTGCATTAGCAATATCGCAGCAAGCAATATGGCGAACTTTGAAAGGTGATAATCGCTACTCATAGCGAATACCATCTTCAAAAAGTTCAGAATTTATTACCTCAATATTATGTCAAGAGATTGAATTTTAGTAATTGGTTTCTTGACAAAGTTCGCGATTATAATTTATTTCCATTAAAAATTATATGGACCGATGAAGCTACATTTACAAGAGGAGGAATTGTTAATCAAAGAAATTATCATGTATGGGCTCTTGAAAATCCCAGAGCTATTAGAGAGAATAGGTTTCAGCATGAATTTGCTATTAACGTTTGGCTTGGAATTTGGAACGGATTACTGGTGGGACCATATTTTTTACCTGGAAGATTGAATGGTATCACATTTACAGATTTTTTGGAGAACGACTTTTCTAATTATTTAGATGACATTCCATTCAGCAGCGGATTGAAATGTGGTTCCAACTCGATGGCTGTCCAGCTCATTATAGCAGAGTTTCTCGAGCTTGGCTATAATGTTATATAAATATAAATTATCCACAACGATGGATTGGACGTGGAGGAGTAGTACCTTGGCCACCCGGATCACCTGATATGACACCCATGGATTTCTTCGTATGAGGAACCTTGAGGCAGAAAGTTTATTTGGTGTCAATCAACTCAAGAGAACAATTAAGAGACCGAATCATAAATGCAGTGCACCAAATATCATCAGAACAATGTTTAGCTGCAAATTATTAAGTGAGTGCTAGATGTAATGCTTGCATTGGTGCAAGAGGACAACATTTTGAGCAATATTTACATTAAAAAGAACATAACATAAATGATATGTATTATCTGTTATCAATAGTTGAGGTAACCCTCCCTAAGGTTTTTATGTTTAGTTTACAAGTATAATAAAGAGAATCACGTTGTGTTCGAATAGTGATGTTTTATTTAGTACACTCCAATAAAGAAATATAAAAGTGGTGAAGAGGATTTTTGTGTGGTGGAAATAGTGTATTTTACCTTCTTCTGATTATACTGGGTACGTACATTCTAGTATTTCTACAATGACAACTTTCGGATCACTTGGTGCTTTTAATGAACAGAAAGAGGACATTACGACCTATTTATTAAGATTAAAACATTATATAAGGGCTAAGTAGAAGATGAAAATAAAGTTTCAGTTCTTTTACCCACAATCGGTCTTGAACTTGTCAATTTACTTCAAGATTTGATTGCACCTGACGAGGTTGATTCAAAAAGTTATGAATATCTCACAGCAACGTTGACTGATCACTACAAACCAGCGAGACTAGTGATTGACGAAAGATTTAAATTTAATTCTAGAGTACAAAAACCAAATGAAAGCATATCTGATTTTGCTGTAGCCATTAAACATCTGGCGAAGACTTGCAAATTTGGTGATTTTCTAAAAGACGCATTAAGAGATAGGTTAGTCTGTGGATTGAAAGACACGGGTATACAACAAAAGCTCAGAACTGCTGAACTTAATTTTGAAGAGGCGTTAAAAAAGCTCTTATGTTAGAAGAAGCATCGAAGAATAATATGTTATTTTCTGAAGGTGCGACAGTACATAAAGTAGGTAATTGGCATGGAAAAAAAAAAAAAAACTTTACCAACAAAAACGCAACTTATGCTAAACAAAATTTACCAAATGTAAATGAATATTGTAAATGTTGTGGAAGAAATAACCACAATACTCAAAATTGTCGATTTAAAAATTATAAATGTAAAGTTTGCTCAAAAGAGGGGCACTTGGCAGCTGTATGTCCCCGAAAAGATAATAGACACAGGGTTCATGCACTCAATGAGGAGGAAGAGGTATGTGATGAGGAAAATATGATGCTATATAGTATTCATGCAATAGAACAAAGGAATCCTCCTATTAAAACCAAATTAAAGGTAAATGGACATCTTTTAGAATTTGAGTTTGACCCAGGCAGTGGACATACAGTCATCCCAGACCTGTATAAAAGGTATTTAAATACACCATTAGAACCTCCTCCGGAGTTGATGGCGTACTGGTTTACAGAGCGTTTACCAGTCATTGGATTGACAAAAGTATGCCTGGAATATAAAAATTAAAAAAATGCTCGTTGATTGTACAATAATAAAAATGAGCAAAAAAAGATTGCCTGCACTTTTAGGAAGAGACTGGTTAAAAGAAATGGGTCTTCTAGATAGAATTCAGAATTTGGTAGCTCATGTAAATGTTAACAATAGTGATAAAGTTAACATCTTAAAACAAAAATTTGCGTCAGTTTTTTCAAAAGATAAAGCGGTAAAAATTATTGGTTTCGAAGCCAAACTAGTTCTGAAGGATGAAAATACGACTCCAGTTTTTTGTAAGGCTTGCCCTATTCCTTTCACATTAAGAAATACGGTTGAAGAGGAGTTGGATAGGCTAGTAAAGCTGGGAAAGTTAAAACCTGTGACAAGAAGTGAATGGGCATCTCCAATAGTGGTGGTACCTAAGGCTGATGGAAAAATTCGTATATGCACTGACTTTAAAGTTTCGATTAATCGTTTTGTTAACATCGTTAAAAGTAAAGAACATTACCCATTGCCCAATCCAAGGGAAATATATGAATCATTGGTTGGTGGAGTGGCGTTTTGTCAATTGGATCTGTCAGAAGCATATCAGCAACTCCCAGTAGAAGAGGGTTCAAGACATTTGCTCACCATAAATACACATATTGGGTTGTTTCAACATCTATTTGCACCATATGGGGCTGCGCCAATTCCATCCCAGTTCCAAGAAGTAATGGATAGAATGTTGGTTAACTTAAAGGGAGTTTCATGTTATTTGGACAATATATTGATTTCAGGTGTTTCGGAGGAAGATTGTTTCAATAAAGTGAATGCTGTGTTAGAAAGGTTGTAAAAACATAATGTAAAGGTACGGGAAGATAAGTGCGAATTTTTTGTTCCTTCCCTTAAATATTTAGGGCATGTGGTGGACAAAGATAGAATAAAACCTTTCGAGGATCTTATAGAAGCCATTAAACTGGCACCTCGACCAGAAAACAAGACTGAAATGAAATCATATTTGGGTTTAATTAATTTTTATTGCCATTTTTATAAAGATTTGTCATCTAAACTGGTACCATTATATGATTTAATAAAAGAGCAAAGTCAATGGTCATGGACAGAGGAATGTGATGAAATATTTCGCCAAAGCAAAACATGGCTGTGTTCATCAGACACTCTAATTCGGTACGACCACTCAAAACCCTAACGATTGACATGTGATGCTTCAATTAGGGGTTTAGGAGCAGTTTTGTCACATATAGTTAATGGACAGGATAAACCCATCAGTTACGCCAGAAAAACTTAATCCGCAGCAGAGAAGAACTATGATCAGATTGAGAGAGAGGCACTGGCTGTAGTGTTTGGAATGAAGAAGTTTCACAATTACCTTCATGGGAGACAGTACGAATTAATTACGGATCATGCTCCACTGACGTTCATTTTTGGAGAAAAGAAAAACATTCCAGTTACGGCAGCAGTAAGGATCCAGAGGTGGGCTATTCTTCTTTCAGCTTACCAATATAAAATAATCTACAAAAAGGGGGTTGAAATACCAAATGCAGATGCTTTGTCACGCCTGCCATTACCGGTGGATACTGAGATAGAGTCACCAGATAAATGTTTTTCCGTCAGAGATTTTTTTTTCTATATAATGTATTCAACAAACGGAAGATGACCAAAGGGTATATGTTTCTGTAAAGGAAGTGGAAACAGAAACTGAGAAGTGTAAAGTGTTGACACAAGTATATAAGTATGTTAGAGATGGGTGGCCTGCAATGATCACAGATGAAGTTATGTCCAAGTTTTTAACCGAAGGACTGAGCTCTCCTGTGAAGGAAAATGTGTATTATGGGGACACAGAGTAGTAATTCCGTTCACCTTACACACGAAAGTGTTAGGAATGCTGCACGAAAGTCATCCTCATTATGGTGAGGATGAAGTCTCTTTCTCGGTCCTTAGGGTGGTGGTCAAACATTGACAAACAAATCGAGGAAATTGTAAATAGTTGTCAACCTTGTCAAAGTCAAGCAAATGGTAACAGAACTATCAAGGTTAATTGGCCAATAACTCATAGAAAATGGCAAAGAGTTCACATTGATTTGGCCCAAATTAACTATAAAGGTAATTCTACAAATATTTTGGTGCTTATTCTAAGTGGATAGAAGCATTTGTAATGGGCTCCACCACCACACTGGACATAATAACCAAATTGAGATCTTTAATTGCAGCCTATAGAATCATGGAAGAGGTGGTATCAGATAATAGGCCTCAATTTTGCAGCCATGAAATAGAAAGAGTTTTTGAAAAGAACGCTATTAAGCACATCTTAACTCCTCCATATCACCCAAAAAGCAATGGAGCTGCTGAGAGAGCGGTGCAAAACATCAAGGCAGCAATTAAGAGATCCCTCCAAGAATCAGAGAAATTTCTGTTGGAATACTTCAAATATTCGTGACCACTCCGGTCTTTAGTGCCAACCCCCACCACCAGTGCGTCATGTATCTACCAGCTGATTCACCTTTTTCTCTTTGTCTTGTGTAAACCAGTGTGTACATTGTTTGCAATAAATGCTAACATTTGTTTTAATACTTTGACTTTTGTATTCTCCTATAATCCAAGAGGTTATGGGTCCAGAGAATACGCATTACTAGACAAAAAGATTTTAATTTCGCGAAGTGTTGTGATCGTACTGATAATCAAAAGTTGTGTTAGGTTAACCGCATGGTACGCTTCTTACCGGTTATCTCCCGATTCGACATTTATTCAAGTTGTGAGTTTTTATAAACGATTTCGAATCCCGACTAAAGATGGCAAGCGGTTTCCTGAGTAATTACCGAATAGAACCCTTACGTAAAGATAATTACGATACATGGGTCGTCCAAGCTCAAGCCATTCTTATCAAAAACGGATTTTGGAGTTACGTTACTGGCGAAACAAAAACACCAGACGAAAACAACGCTGCCGATAAAGCAAAATGGATGAAGGAGGATCTCAGTGCAAGGTCGGATCTTTTCCTTGTAATTTTGCCAAGTGAACTTAAGCAAGTCAGAAACTGTAACACATCTAAAGACGTCTGGGCTACTCTCAAAACCATCTACCAAAGTGATGGCCCTGCTAGGAAAGCTACGTTGCTAAAACGCCTTGTCCTACACAAAATGGACACAGACGATGTTAGAGAGCATTTGAACACATTTATCGATGCAGTAGACAAATTAAATGACATGAACATAGAAATAAATTCGGATCTTCTGAGCATTATGATGCTCTACAGTCTTTCTCCTACATTTGAGAACTTCAGAGTTGCCATAGAGACTCGAGATACCCTTCCAAAACCTCAAGATCTCAAAGTCAAAATATTGGAGGAAGCAGAAGCCAGAAAAAACGACGTATCAAGTCAAGAGGATGCATTTTATGGTCAAAATTCAAAAATCAGACAGGTAAAACAAATTTCAAAAACAAGAAAAAACAAAATATCAAAACTAATAACAGCCAAAAACCTAGATGCATGTTTTGTAATAAAGATAATTATATATCAGATAATTGTTGGTTCAAAAATAAAAATAAAAATTCTGCTAACAAGAAGAATGAGAAAACCTTTATTACTGAGGAATGCCATTCAATTTTATCTTGCCGCCCTAAACCACCTACTTGGTTCTGCCTTGATTCAGGAAGTACGTCTCACATGTGTTCTGACCAAAATAAGTTTTCAGATATGTCAAAGGTAAACAATGGCTTCCTACAACTAGCATCTACTCAACACACCACTTCAATTAATGGAAAAGGCCTAGCAAAATTAGATTTTGACAAACATAATATTGTAAATTTGCCAAACACCTCTTTGTGCCAAATCTATCCGCAAATCTTTTATCGGTTGGTAAAATAACGGATAGTGGATACAACGTCACATTCACAAAAGACACAGCTGACATAACTGATGCTAAAGGGAAAATAATTTTTCAAGCAACTCGCATAAATGGGCTATATTATTTGAAAATCCCTTATAAAAACAATAATTCTGATAAATGTTTGTCTCATGTAAATCCGAATTCTTAATTCAAAATTGAGGAGTGGCATCAAAAATTAGGCCACATTAATGAACATGATTTAAAAACTGCTCTCAAAAATCAAAATATGATTGGCCTACAATTCAATCCTTCTGAATCTCTCAATGACTGTGAGATTTGCATCAGAGGAAAGATGTCCAGTCTTCCCTTCAAAACCAATCCTGAGCAGAAGAGCTTGGAATTACTTCAAATAGTGCACTCAGATGTTGTTGGACCAATGCGTACAGTGTCTCATGGAGGATGTAGGTACTTTGTGACATTTATAGATGAGTACAGCCGATATACAAAAATTTATTTTTTAAAACAGAAAAATGAAGTTATAAATTACTTTAAAGAATTCAAATGTGAGGTTGAAAAATTCACAGGCAAGCACATAAAATTTCTCCAAAGTGATAATGGGATTGCTGAATATAAAAGTAAAAAATTCAGCGAATATTTAGTTCATCATAGTATTCAAAGGAGACTTCCGGCACCTTATACACCCCAACAGAACGGACTTGCTGAGAGAAAAAATCGTTCAGTGCTTGACAAAATTCGTTGCCTCCTCTTAGAATCTCATCTCCCTGATTCTATCTGGGCTGAAGCAGTTTTTTGTGCAAATTACTTGATAAACCGTTCACCGTCAAGAAGTTTAAATGGCAAAACACCATTTGAATTATGGTTTGGTCACCCACCATCTGTCAAACAGAAAAAGAGCATGGGAACAGGAACGACTCCGACAGATGGAATGCCTCAGGAATAACAATGAGGCAAGAAAGTTTTATAAAGAAATTAATAGCAACCGAAAACCATTTAAGCCAAGAATAAATGCATGCAGAGATAGCGAAGGTAATCTGATCACCAACAGAATGCATGTTCTGGAACAGTGGCGGAACTACTTCAACGTCCTTTTAAATGACGTAGAAGAAGAGGAAGGACTAGAAACAGAGATGCCTCCGGAAGAACTAGAACCACCTGATATGGAAGATGTATACAAAGCACTGGAGCAGCTGAAAAATAATAAAGCACCGGGACTAGATGGACTCCCAGCAGAATTGTTTAAACATGGGGGAGAAGAATTTGTCCGATATCTATATAATATCATAATGGACATCTGGAAGACTGAAGAGATTCCTTCAGACTGGTTTAAAACAGTGATCTGCCCGATCTACAAGAAAGGAGATGTACTTGACTGTCATAACTATAGAGGCATATCTCTCTTGCCTAATGCTTATAAGGTTTTCTCCCAGATACTGTATAGAAAACTACTCCCTTTTGCTGAGGAAAATATAGGAAGGTACCAAACGGGCTTTATGAGAGGAAAGTCTACCATAGACCAGATATTCTCCATCAGAAATATCCTTGAAAAGTGCAGAGAATATAATATCCATACATACCATCTGTTCATAGACTTCCGGAAAGCATATGATAGCATAAAGAGAAACGCACTGTACCAGGAACTTCTTGAGATGGGAATACCACCGAAGCTGGTACGTCTGATTAGGGTTACAATGAAGAAAAAGAATGCACAGTGCGAATCCAGGGAGATATAACTGATAGTTTTGAAACCCATAAAGGGCTGAGGCAGGGGGACTGCCTCGCATGTTTACTGTTTAATCTGGCTCTCGAAAGTGCAGTGAGAAAATCTGGGATACAGGTCGGGGGAACAATATTTAACAAGTCTAGTATAATTTTAGCATTTGCAGATGATGTTGACCTAATTGGAAGAACTCCAACTGATTTGAAAAATAGCTTCCTCAGCCTTCAGGTAGCAGCATCGAGATTTGGTTTGGAGGTGAATGCAGAAAAGACAAAATATATGCATGCTGGCCCACGACTTGATGGGCAGGAGCCGTCAAACTTAGTTGCCGGAGGCTTTTCGTTTGAAACGGTGAACGAATTTGTATATCTTGGTTCACAAGTAAACTCCAACAACGAAATACAGGCTGAGATCCAACGAAGAATCATAACTGCAAATAAATGTTATTTTGGGCTACAAAACCATTTAAAAAGCAGGACATTATCTCGAACCACAAAAGTGCTAATATATAAAACCTTGATAAGACCAGTACTCACGTATGCTTCTGAATGTTGGACATTGATTGGTACACAGGAAGCACTCCTCCTAAGGTTCGAAAGAAAGATCCTAAGAAGAATTTACGGACCAATTTGCACCAATGGAACCTGGAGAATTCGCACTAATGCTGAAATTACGAGGCTCTACATGAATCCTGATATCGTAAGAATAATAAAGGCAGAACGTCTCCGATGGGCAGGGCATATAGTTAGAAAGAGCCCAGATCAGATTCCTAGAAGAATTCTAGATGAAAAGGTGTATGGCACGAGAAGAGTGGGAAGACCTCGGCTACGATGGATTGATGGAGTGGCAGCGGACGCAAGGACCATCTTGGGGATCCGCAACTGGAGAGCGGCGGAGGCAAACAGAGAGGACTGGCGGACTAAGGTGCAGGAGGCCTTGACTCTTCAAGAGTTGTTGCGCCATTGATGATGATGATGATGATGACCATCTGTCAAACACCTCAAAATATTTGGTTCCAAATCGTTTTTCCTATACAAAACCAGAATAAATCAAAGTTTGACTCAAGGTCCATTGAAGGAATTTTCGTTGGCTATTCTGAGCAATCAAAGGCTTTCAGAATAAGGGATCAAGAAGAAGAAAATAATAGCCACCAGAGATGTCAGGACCATAAACAAGATGTTCAACGAAACCTCAACGACATCCGTGCCAAAACTTCTTGATGGCCATAAAAACCCAAACTCCTATTCTACTTCAGAAGATAAGGTGGACTTCAACATAATTGTCGAAAATCCTGAAGAAAACACAGAGAACCCTGATACTCAATCTTCTATGCCAGAATCAACTGAAGATGATGGATCTTATGATACCGAAAATGACGATCAATCACCCCCAAACAATGAAGTTGGACTATCTCAGGCTCCACAGTCAAGTACCAATATGAGACTACGAAATCGAAATAATCTTCAACCACCGGATTGGACACTGGATTATGTGATGACAGCATCATCAGAACATGATATGCTACAAAGACCTGACGCCAATGCCTGGCAAAATGCAATCAAAGATGAACTCCGAGTGCATCTCAAAAATGACACTTGGAAAATTGTTCCGTTGAAGAAAGATTCCAATGTAATAGGATCAAAAATAATTTTGAAATGTAAGTACAAACCATCAGGTGAACTAGAACGTAGAAAGGCTCGCTTAGTAGCACGCGGTTTTGCACAACGACCTGGTTTGGACTTTACCGAGACACATGCTCCAGTAACCAAGTTAAGCTCAATAAGACTCCTACTTGCTCTCTCTGTTGAAGAAGATCTACACATTAATTAGTTGGATGTATCTACAGCATTCTTGAATGGGGAAATCAGCGAAGAAATCTTTATGGAGAAACCAGCAAACCTTGAACGTTTTCTGACAGAGATTATGCTTGATGAAAATGATGCGGAGGATTCTACAATTTTCTTACGTTCTAAGCAGATGCTCCAAGATTTAAAACAAACAGATGGAAAGACAGTCTGTCGCCTAAATAAGGCACTATATGGCTTAAAACAGGCTGGCCGCAACTGGTTTCAAAAATTAGACTCCAAACTTAAGCATCTTGGTTTTCAGGCATCTCCCGCAGACCCATGTGTCTACGTATCTTTTCAAGGGGGAGATAAAATTCTATTAGCCATACACGTGGACGGTATAATTTTGGCATCAAATAACATGGCAAGACTTAATGTTGTTAAAAAGTTATTGATGAACATATTTGAAATGAGGGAGACTTACAACATTGCCTTGGAATCAAATTTTCGCGAAAGGAGGGCAAGATTTATGCTTCACAGTCAAAATATATAGATGAAGTTCTCGAAAAATTCAACATGCAAACCAGTTAGAACTCCACTTGCTCCTGGTACCCAACTTATTAAGAACCAATCTGATACTCCACCAGACTATCCTTATCAAAATCTCATCGGAGGTCTTATGTATCTATCAATAGGAACAAGACCTGATATCAGTCACAGTGTGAGTTATCTCAGCCAATATAACATGTGTTTTGACAAATCTCACTGCAGCCAAACGGGTACTCCGCTACTTAAAGGGTACTAGAGATTTGGCTCTTGTCTACAAAAAGACTGGAAAACCACTTCATGGACATGCCAATGCAAACTGGGGATCCTGCGCAGAAGACAGAAGATCCTACACTGGTTATCTCTTCAAATTTTCAGGAGCTGCCATCAGCTGGGAGAGCCGTAAGCAAAGAACAGTTGCTCTATCCACTCAGGAAGCTGAATACATGGCATTAACAGATGCTGCCAAGGAAGCCATGTACCTAAAACAACTGATATCGGACATGGGGATAAAGCATGAAGCCATTGAATTATTCAATGATAATCTCACTGCACAGGACTTGACGAGAAATCCCATAGTAAGTGCTCGTTCAAAACACATCAGCATTCGAGAGCACTTTATACGAGAGAAGGTTCAAGATGGAGACATAGTTGTCTCATACAAGCCTACAGAAATCATGGAAGCTGACATTTTGACAAAAGGACTCTCAGGCCCTCGCCATGACACTCTACAAAAAGCAATGGGACTACAACTACAACTAAAGCCTATAGAGTGAGGGGGAGTGTTGGAATACTTCAAATATTCGTGACCACTATGGTCTTTAGTGCCAACCCCCACCACCAGTGCGTCATGTATCTACCAGATGATTCACCTTTTTCTCTTTGTCTTGTGTAAACCAGTGTGTACATTGTTTTCAATAAATGCTAACATTTGTTTTAATACTTTGACTTTTGTATTCTCCTATAATCCAAGAACTTCAAAATATACAACATATGACTGACAACTACTTGTTAGCATATCGTAATACTAAACATCCATCAGTTGACAAAACACCAGCAGAGTTATTTCTAGGAAGGCCACGTACTTACCTTAGTTTGCTACAACCAAACTTACCTGAAAACATAGAAAAGAATCGAGATACACAAACAAGTTTACCAAAACAGACCTACGGAGAAAGGGAAAACGTGTGGGTAAGGTCAGTTAGAGGTGAAGAAGTGAAGTGGTTGCTAGGTATTATTATTAAAAAGAAGAGTCTTACTACTTATTTAGTAAGGGTGCTTAATGGAACTTCGAGATTCGCCCATTTAGAGCATTTGAAACATCGTACAGGCATGCATCTAGATGAAATTGGTTAACAGGCAGAAGGGAATACCACAGAAAGATATCCTACACCACAGCCAACTCTGCCTATGGTTCAAGAGGATATGCAAACGGAGTCAGAAGAACAACCACATTCCAGTCCAAGTGCACAACCATATACCAATCCGTTATGGATATTTCCGTTTCACCGAAAGCCGTTCCAGTTCGAGCGCTCCTTCCCCCAGTCCAAAGGCTAAACCAGGATCTACTACTGAAGACAGGCACACTCCAAGAGGGGAGCCACTCCAGACTCCTCAACGTGTAAGAAAACCAGTAAGAAGATATATTGAAGAATGTTAATAATTTTTAATACTTTTGAAAAATTCTACTAGTTATTATAATAATATTGTTAAATAAGTTGAGAGGAAATGATATGTATTATCTGTTATCAATAGTTGAGGTAACCCTCCCTGAGGTTTTTATGTTTAGTTTACAAGTATAATAAAGAGAATTACGTTGTGTTCGAATAGTGGTGTTTTATTTAGTACACTCCAATAAAGAAATATAAAAATAAATATAAATGTAAATAAATAAGAATAAAATGAAAACTTGTTTTGTTTCTTTTTTTTTTTTTGCGATTTTCTCTAAAACCAAGCAAAAACGAGCAAATCTCTAAAGGACTTTTTGTCTTAGTTTTTCGGTCCCCTATAAGTTCCTGAAGTTTTGCTATTTAAATTCGGGACACCCTGTATATATGAATGGAATTATAGAATGATTATACAATTAATATATTATAAGGTCAGCAAACAACTTACCATTTATAAACTTATTACAGGCTATTACAAATATTTGTTACTTATCAAAATGGAGTATGGGTCTTCAGTCGGCGTATTGAGTCCGGTCATAATCTTCCTTCCTATCTCTCTAGGTTGGCCATCCAAGAGATCATCGCTGAGGACCTCCAGCGTCTCCCCTCAGCCAATAAGTACAAACTTAAGGTTAAGTTACTAATTGTGTTGAAAAGGAAAACAATTGGAAGAAGACTATTAAAAAAAAAAAAAAACACAAGAAGAAGATAAGAACAAAAACATATAAAACTTAAAGTGGCTTTATTTATGGAAGGCTATGTCAGCTTGAAATAAAATACAACATAGATCGGTATCAAAATCAGACTTTTATGATCAAGTGGCGGTTAGTGTAACAAAAGTTTGTTCAAATTTTGACTTCTTACCTTTTTTTAATTTTTCCTTTGCTGTTTTAATGTGCTGTGTTACTAAAAAAACGTGCAGTAGATGTTACAACGTAATCAATACAAACACAACATAAAATGTCTTAATTACCTGGGTAATGGAAAGATGTTAGGAAGAAGGAAAAAAAGAAAAGTGAAGTAATATTCCAAGTATTTAAAATTTAAAATAAGCGGAGCGAAAAGGATAAGCTAATCCGATTGAACAATTCCAAGAGAAGCAAATTCAATTCAAAGTTCTTGCAAAGGGAAGAATCAGCACATAGACAAACGCGGGCTAATTTGTTAAGCAGGAAAAAATAATAGAAGGGGTTTCCGCAACAATTTTTTACTTTATATATATATATATATATATATATATATATATATATATATATAAAGTAAAAAATTGTATATATAAAATTATACAATTATAAATTATAAATACAATTATAAATATATAAAATTTGTGTATATATATATATATATATATATATATATATATATATATATATATATATATATATATATATATATATATATATATATATATATATATATATATATATATATATATATATATATATATATATATATATATATATATATATATATATATATATACATATATATATATATATATATATATATATATATATATATATATATATATATATATATATATATATATATATATTTTTTTTTTTTTTTTTTTTTTTTTTTTATTGTTTCCCTTCCATAGTAACCCTATGGAAAGGTCGTTTATTTTGATATTTTTACAGATTCCATGCGCATTTGTATACTACCTGTAATTCACAGGTGCAATATTATTTTTAATTGTGATATATTACAAATTGTAAAAGTACTATATAGAAATTAGAACAAACGGGAAAAATAAGAAAAAAAAAAAAAAAAAAAAAAAAAAAAAAAAAAAAAACATGAACAAAACAGAAGAAAAAAAAAAAAAAAAAAAAAAAAAAAAAAAAAAAAAAAAAAAAAAAAAAAAAAAAAAAAAAGTATAAAGAGTAGACATGTTGATTTTCTGATGTGTCTTCAAGTTTTTTTTTTGTTTTTTTTTTTTCTTAGTTTTTGATGAAGGGTGGTCTTCTTTCTTCACTTGTGTGGTCCAATTGATGTAGCAAATTTCACTAAAGGTTTCTTGAATTTTTTTATATAGTTTCGCTTCTGGATAAGGCCATGTGTCCCCATTCATCAAAACTGTCTTTATCAGCAAGTATCTATTGTGTTCGTAAAGGGGGCAGTCATATAGTAAATGATGAAATGTTTGTGGAGTCTGTCCGTTGCATTCACATGTATCTGTGTTTTTCAAGTGAAATCGTTCAAGTAGTGATTAGTTTGTCCATGTTCCGTTAGCAGTTGTGTAAATTTGTGATGTGTACTTTTTGGTGTATCGTGATTTTGTAGTGTGATGTTTGGGATGTATTTGTGCAAAGGTCGTCCTTTTGTTGAGTTGTTCCAAAGTTTGTCCCATTCAGTAAGTAAGTCTGTTTTAATATGTTGCTTAATAAATGAGATAGGAATGCGGTTGTAGTCTATAGCTAGTTCTGAATCGTGAGCAGCTTTCTTTGCCAATAAAATCTGCTCGCTCGTTCCCTTCGATTCCACTATGGCCTTTGATCCAGATCAAAACTACAAAAAAAAAAAAAAAAAAACTACTTTTAAATATTAGTTAATCAATATATATATATATATATATATATATATATATATATATATATATATATATATTTTATATATATTTTTCCTCAGACAAAAAAAAATCATAAGACAAATGCAGATATACCGGGTATGTAGATAAATATCCAATTACTGTTCAAAATATGTATTTATGGCAAAATATGCAAAATAGAAATGTCGGATATGTATATAAATACGTATGCTTTTAAAGAACGCCTCAATCTCGACCAATCACAAAAAAAAAAATTTCTCTACGATAACTTAACGTAGCTGTTAAAACACTCAATTATTGCCCTTCTGTGTTTTATGCCCAAATAGGGCCATCCTAGGTGATAGCAAAAAATAAATAAACTTAGAGAAGAAGATGATCAGGGATGCAGTCAAAGAGGAACTAATAATAATCTATAACGTCTAAGAAGAAATTCTTTAATACGTGCCAACGTTTCGACCTGCCTTGCAGGTCTTCTTCAGGGCTATAATGAACAAAATACCAGATGCGACAAAAATAACAGATGACAAATGGAATACAGAATGGCATGGATAAAAAACAATATAAAAAATAAAAAAACCGCATAGAAAAGATCAGATACATAAATAACCTAATAATACAAAGCTTTCACATCAGTCATCGTTATTATCCTCACAAGTATAACTCGGTGGGTAAGTGTTTCCTTCCTTACTTTTCTTTTCCTTCACCTTTATTATTCATCCGTTTCTTTTCTTTTATCACCTTTTACATTTTTTTTTTCGTTCTTTCCCATTTTTCCTTATTTTTATTTTATTTTTTTATTTTAAATTTCATTTCCTTCTGTCCTTTTTATTATTCTTTTATCCATTACCACCAATTATTATTTTTTTTATTTATATATATATTTTTTTTATTACTATTATTTATTTTATTTTATTTTGTTTCCTATTATCATTCCTGTCTTGTCCTTATTTTTACCCTGCAGCTTTGTATTATTAGTTATTTAGGTATCTGATCTTTTCGATGCAGTTTTTATTTTTTATATTGTTTTTTATCCATGCTATTCTGTATTTCATTTGTCATCTGTTATTTTTGTCACATCTGGTATTTTGATCGTTATAGCCCTGAAGGAAACCTGCAAGGCAGGTCGAAACGTTGGCACGTATTAAAGAATTTCTTCTTAGACGTGGTGTTCCTCTTTGACTGCATCCCTGATCATCTTCTTCTCTATTCATCATACCAGTCAACTATATTCTATCATTATAAATAAACTTATCTTAACCGATTTCTAACCGAGTGATCATTAATTTGTGTCCCAAATTTATCAAGGTGGTATTTATTCCCTTTTATCGGCATGTATGGAAAATTTAAAAGCAAGCCCAAATAACCAACGCTTTTGAGATTTGTAAAATTCCTGTTAAAAAGTTTGGAATCGGCTTATTAGAGATGATTAATTAATTAAAAAAGCTTTCACTTCTGTAATTGCTGTTGCACTTTTAGCTGCTTTTCCTCTATTTTTAGCTACATTCAACTAATGTAGTTTGTTTATTAGGTATATTGTAATGGTGAGTGAGTTTACCTACCTTTCTGTTTGGTTCTACAATCAGGTAATGTGTCCTGGCCTCCTTTAAGAGCTTTCGCTATCCAACTATCCACTGCCGCCACCTTCTAGGTTGGTGTAAGTAGTTTCCTTATGTCAGCCTTATGTCAACGATTTATTTATTGTAGGGCAGAGGTATATTAAATCTGATTTTATCTTCTTCACTTCTCCAAACAATTTTCTGACAGTCGTTCGGTCATTATCATTGTTTCTGCTGTTTCCCTCCACCTAACACAACTTTTCTCGTAATGCATATCTTTTCTTACGCCTCAATACTTTATATATATTTTCAACAAATCAATTATAATAAAAATAAAAATTATACAACAGTTTTTTGTTTTGCGGACCATTTAGCGCCCCAATGTGAGTAGCGCCCGGGGCATGATCCCCCCCCCCTCCCTCGCTACGCCACTGGTCTAAGGAGGAGTAAACTTCATGTGTAATTTTTACTAAAACAGATTGCGTTGAGTATCTAGAACGGAAGCCTGATTGGAAAGGATTAAGAAGGGCTTTTAATTCAAGAAAGTAGGTGAGTAGGGAATGTGCTAATGTTTCTAATGGTTTAGAAACTATAAATTAGACTGATATAGGCCCAAAGTGGGAAACTTTGATTTCAAACAAAATAAATGCTCAGAAAATAGCACCATTTCACCATACTTGTTTGTTATTAGGGGGTTTATATAATTCCAAAACAAAAATTATTTTTCAATTCATGACATATTCATCCTGTTTTTCGAGCTCTATTACAGTATTAAAACAACATCTAGAGAAACATCCTTCCATTTAAAGTTTTTAGTGGAAGGTTTTAGTAATATTTGCGATTCCTTTAGTAATAAATAAAAACTAGACTCTTAGGAACATTAATCTCTTTAAATAAGAATTTTTAAAATGAATTATTTCGTAACACCTTGTCTAAATTAAAATAAACGTATGTATTATGTGTTTTAGAAAATAAATCCTGTTAGCAGTTCACTAATTTATTTCTAGAATAACTATAATTGTTTTATTAGATTTGGTGTGTTTTTTCAGCTTTCATATGGATTATTTTTTAAATAGTAATTTATTTTTAAACCAAGAAATTGGTATCATGGATCAAGAATCGTTTTATGACACATCAGTAATATTTTTTGAGAAATATTAATTATATACATTTAAGCAGGAAGAATTCATACTACTAACAACCGTTTAAATCTATCTATATATTTTACTGATGGAACCACATCAAAGCTTAACTTTAATGCAGAACAGATTATCCTAGCACATGGGACTGCTAAGTTTAATCCCAGAATGGCAAATTTTTATTTGGACAAAAGCAGTGAGACATATAACTTTCGGCTCATATAAAGAATGGTTGACTACAGGTATCTGAGACATAAGACAGTATTTTAAGATGTAGGTAGTTGGGGTATGCAGCCATAGATACTATTTGTATCTATGGCTGCATACCCCAACTACCTACATCTTATAATACTTTACAGTCAACAATTACCCCACCAACATAAGACAATGCGTTAAAAAAATCGAGTGCGATATGATACCATGCGATACATGATAGATGGATGACCTTTCAGTCATAGAAATCATGGTTTAATTGTTTAAAATACTTTTAAGCATAATGCAAAAAACTTTAAGTGACCATTAGCAAATGCAGAAGAATTCCTTTCATTTCAGTACTAAAAAGCGAGGCAGCCAAGGTTTTTGGAATTCCACTTTGCATTCATGGCATTGTTCCTTTGAGCTTGCTTTTACTGTTAAAAATTATTAGAGACTCTTCAGTTTACACAATTATTCTACAAATAGCCAAAAATTTACCATAAAGGCAAACTTATCAATATATTTATTAGAAATGTTTTGGCAAAATTACTAAACTAGATTTATTCATATTTCAGGTCAAGAAATTTAACAAGGATCTATATAACAAACAGAAGCTTATTAAACATCTACTCGAAAGTGTAGGTTCATATAATGTATAAATTCATTCCAATTTCAACATTTCAATCAACATTCAGTTGCCATATGATTTGTTTTAGGATGAATTGCAGTTCCATTTTGAAACAATGGAGGAATTCCAATTTTCAGCTTATGATTTTTTCCATGTAAATACATCTCTTATAGGCTCTGTAAGTATTTTTTTATTATTTTTTTTTTTTTTTTTAGATTTGTTAACCCAGGACCAGTTTTTACCTCCTTATAAAAACATATCTCTTGGCAAACTCTACAATATAATTATACAACTCTTTTTGGCATGACTCCTAGTTTATTCATAAGTATGTTGCTATCTTCAGGCTTCTAAAATATTTTTCAAGTACAATAATTAACATAATTATACTAATTGGTTTTACAATTTTCAATACAATATATAATTTACCTCATTAGCTATTTGCACACTGTCTCAACATGTTATAGGTCTATACTTACTGCCAATCTACTGAACAATGTTCAACATTTGTTTATTTGATGGTTTACTCTTACCAACTATAACTTTAAATTTTGTATTTATATTAACCAATCAATTATTTCTATTACTTCAGTATTGTATAATAATATTTATTTTTATTATTAAATTCTTTTAAATTTTGTTTTATTTTATTCTTTTTTTTTATATTAAATTATATATATATATATATATATATATATATATATATATATATATATATATATATTAAATTATATTTTTAATTTGTTCATTATATTAGTGTAATAGGTTATAATTTCATCTATCTGTTTTATAATTGACAGCTATGTCTATTTTTTTGTTAATATATATTGCCTCCAATAATTTTCTTTTATGTTTTATTTTCATAGTTTGAAATTATGGTGTTATCAAAATTAAATTCATGTTTTAATACATGAGCATGTTCACATAAAGTTTTTTTTTTTATTATCCTTTTTTATCATATTTATGTTGATTTATTCATTTTATTAAGATTTGTTTTGTTTCGCCTATGTAATGTTTTCCAAAATTTTTGCAATTTATTTTATAAATTAGATCCTTTTTATTCCCTTTGTCTGTCTTATCTTTGTTTTTTTTATTATATTTTTAATTTTATTGTTATTATATAATGCTACATTAATTTTAAAATTTTTGTTATTGAGTGTACTAATTATTTGTCTGGTTAGCTGTGGTATGTATTTTACTCTATTGTAACTTTTATTGAAGTATAGTGTATATAGTATTTTTTGAGTTCTATCTATTCCATTATCTTTCATATTCATATTTCTTACTTCTTACTCCTTACTTTGCTTGTCACTAGGATAAAAGTTTGTAATTTTCTTTTGTTCATCTAATTTAACCTTAATGCTGATTATGATATTATCTGTATTATCATCATTTTTATTTATTATTATTACTTTACCTTTGATCTTGTTATTACCATATGTTTTATATTATGTTGTTTTTGTTGTATTAATGTTTTTATACCGTATTTTATTTAACATTTTATCAGGTACCATACTGTCTATTAAGTCTGTTAATTAAAAAAAAAATTAAAAATTAAAAATAAAGAAATAAAAAATTTAAAAAAAAAATTAATATATAAAAGAATCAAATAAAACAAATTTAAAAGAATTAAATAATAAAATTTAAATACAGGATGAGTACCTCTTAGTGTAAAAAAAAAAAAATTGGATGAATCTAAATCAAAAATGTAGCAAAATGCCGCAGACCTCACCTTTCTATTACAATCCGTTGCAAATATACGATAAATCAAAGACTTTTTTGAGGAAACCACGTTTTTTTCCTTAAAAGCTATAATATCTCCGTTTTGTTTAAATATTTTTCAAATTTTGACCACATTTTCGGATTTAGCATTAAATTTTCTACACAGCTGAGTACCTAAAACCTTGAATTTTACAAACTTGGTATCTAAAGAACAGATTGATCTTCACCTTATTTGGGGAAGTCACAATGTCTTATATTACTTCAAGGCTCACCGTTTTTCGAAAAAACTATCCACAAAACGTCAAATCTCACGAAAACTTGCAAATTTAATCAGCTTTTGAATAATATGTTAAACATAATGATTTTGTTTCAATTACATGGAGAAATTTACTTTTGAAACCGAAAAAACACGGTGTTCTCATTTGGCATACAAATCAGTTACTTGTGTAAATGAAACAATATGACTATCCCTTAATGAAAATATGAATTTCAAACATAATAAACTCTTCATTGGATTAAAAAGCAAAGAATAAAATTATTGTTTAATAGAAAATAAAGGAAAACTGTCAATAAAGCGACACCGGATCAGAGGATCTTATGTTATTACATATATCTATTTATTATTATTTAGGATTTATTTTAATAGATTTCCAATGTAATGTTTAAAATCCAATGATGAATGAACATAGACCTCACATTTTGCCGTTAGCTTCTGAATGCAGATTGTGTTGAAGAATACTAGTTTTTGAGATGAATTTAATGGGCAGATGAGTCTGTTTTTATAGGGGAAGGCATTTCTACCATTCCATGTGGAGATCGTTAGTTTATTCATATTTGTATTGCTGTCGAATAGTGTTAAAAAATCATAGTTTGCCCAACAGATTGAATGATGAGATTACTAAGATATTTGTTACAAAATATCCTACCACAACTTCATATGATATTCGTTAAATTTTTTAAAGCAGTATCCTGGAGGACAACAATGGTGGAAGTTATCCTTCGAATAACTTAAAAACCTTTAAAACAGCAATCCTTAAGGACGAAAAAGCTAATTCTAATTGTGGATGGAGAGAGTGGCCAAGGATGTCCTTCGGCCTCGAAAAATCGTCAGATCCTCACAGATCTGTAAAACAGTGTCCTTATAACAGGAGCCATCTCTTAATCCCGCCCCGAACCTCCACTGCCACTCTTCTATATCGTACCTTTTTAGCAAAAAGAGTAAACAGGAAGGGGTCGTTAGCGTTGAAAAACTATCTCCAGCCTCCTGTAGAATGAGTTAACAACGAATGAATATTCTTCCGCCGTCTTAAAACAGTTAAATAGTCGAATATTTTTAAAAAAGTGTCCTTTTAAGGACCGCCATCTTAAAACCGTTAAATTTTTTAAAACAGTATCCTGGAGGACAACAATGGTGGAAGTTACCCTTCGAATAACTTAAAAACCTTTAAAACAGTAATCCTTAAGGACGAAAAAGCTAATTCTAATTGTGGATGGAGAGAGTGGTTAAGGATGTCCTTCGGCCTCGAAAAATCGTCAGATCCTCACAGATCTGTAAAACAGTGTCCTTATAACAGTAAAATTTAACGATATTCCACCTGAAGTTGGGCAAAATATGATTTTCCAACACCATGGTACTCCTCCACATTATTCGGAAGCAATACAAATAGAAACCAACGATATACATGGAATGGTAGAAATGCCTTCCCCTGCAAAAACAGACTAATCTGCCCATATAATTCACCTCAAAAACTAGTATTCTTCAACACAATTTTTTACACTAAGAGATACTCACCCAGTATAAGTCTTTTGCTTCTCTTAGAGATGTTTCAGAATCATAAAATCATGTACACCGATGCTTCAAAATGTGAAAACTCTGTAATGGGTTGTGCAGTGGTGAACGAAAGCTAAGTACATCTCTTCAAGTTACATTGAGTCTGTTCCGTTTTTACTGGAGGGGCAACTGCCATTAAGGAAACACTTCTGCTCTGCCTGGAAGCCGAGTATGAGAAGACAGTCATTATCACAGATTCACTGAGCTTGTTACTGGCAATAACGAAGGATCAGTCTTAACATGTAACAATATTAGAAATTCTTGAGCTTATATGAAAAATTCAACATAAACACAACATGAAAAATCAGTGGTCATTGTTCTAGTTTCTGAAGGCTATCAGGTTTTATGGATGGGTATAAAAAATTAGAAATCTAAGTCGAACTGCCAATGACCCTGAAGGGTAGAGGCAAATAAAAAATAAATAAATAAAATAGATATTATAACAATACTAAAGTAATAGAAATAATTGATTTGTTAATATAAATACAGAATTTAATTGTTTTAGTCGATAAGAGTAAACCATCAAATAAACAAATTTTGAACATTGTTCAGTAGATTGGCAGTTAGTATGAATCTATAACATGATTAGACAGTGTACAAATCGCTAATAATATATTGTATTGAGAATTGTAAAACTAATTAGGATAATTATAAATTAATGTACATAGAAAATATTTTAGAAGCCTGAAGATAGCAACATAATTTTGAATAAAATAGGAGTCATGCCAAAAAGAGTTGTATAATTATGAAATCTCCTTCTACATTAATTGTAAGCTACAATATAATTTTTTTTTTTAGTAAACATTTTATGATTGCTTGGAAACATTCAATCAAGAATATGAAAGATTCACACCCATCTAAAATCTGAAGATTTTCTTACTAGTGACAAAAAGACATATCACTGCAAAATACTCTAATTATATTTAAAGTATAGCCATCTTGAAGGGAAAGAAATAATAATTATTACCCCCCAACAGTATTTTTTCTTCATCTTTTAGTACTAATTATTCTATAGTTAAGTTTTAATCTGACCAAACTTAAATAAAGTATGAATCTACTTGAAGTATAAAATAATTGATGTTTTCAAAGAACAAAAAAAAAACTGAAGGTATGTTTATTTTGATTGATCAAAAACTAGTTGACATATCTGTCATATTGTTAATTGTATCATTCCTTTTTGGACACCCATCTTGAAGTATTTTTTTTAAATGATTATCAAACATTTCATAAAGTACAGTGAAATAAATGACAAAGTATATATTCTAAATAATCCTTCACAGTTAATTATTTGTAGACTTAATGGTCCTATATAAGAACTATTATCAAATTTAATTTTTACTGGGATGTGAAGTTAACCGGCTAAGACACCAGGATTTCGTCTGAAAACCAGGAGTGTTCCAGTCATATCCAAGTCCATTAAACACAAGGAAAGATAAAAAAAAATATAGCTTTCTGGTGATACCCATAATCCAAAATAACCCATAACCCATAAACACTCTTAACATACAAAATGCACTTAAACAACTATTCACAAGTGCCACAGCATTTTTTCCATACTTGTCTAGAGGTCGAAAACCTAAAATTTTCATTGCTGGTCATTTTTTGGTGCCTGTTAACTGGAATAGAACTATTACTTCAAATCTCACTTGTATTTTGAAAGATATCTTATCCTCTTTTGAGTTAATATTTTGTTTTTTAATTTTTTTAGAGCTCTGGTTTACATGGTATTCTTTAAATTAAGTGAGAATAATACATTTCTCTTACTACACCTAATAATATTAAAAATTTAATAAAAGGTTTTATTGTACTAGAATATAATTAACCCTGGACGCTTAATTTAATATATAATTTTCTTTTTTACTTTTGTTTCAGATGATTCTTTCAGGAACAACATATTTAGTCACATTACTCCAGTTCACTCCCAGCGGGATCCAAAAATCAGATTGAGAAATTTGTGTATACATAAAGAAATTCAAAATATGTACTACCAATCATAACATCTAAATAAAAAGTCAAGAATAGCAAAATCCTGAATCTCATTTACTACAGAGTTGGAAAAGTTTGAAGCATGTCAAAATGCACTTATTTCAGCAATTTCTGTTTCTAAACTTTAATTAGGGTTTTAGTAAACACTATTTGTAAGATATTTACTTTTATAGTTTTGTTAATTAAAAAATTTATAAAATTTTGTAATTCCAATCAGAACTATCTAATCCTAATTTTGGATGAGTAAGGGATGGATTAGATTATTTCTTCCAAGAGACAATTCTTGGAAAGCCCAAACCTCCCTACACTTTGGCCATTCATTTCTGTTTTCTGTTGCTGTTCTCCAGGTAAGAATAAACCCTTTTAAGCTTTGATAAAATGTTTACAGACTCTGAAGCAAAACTAAAATTAAACAAGAACTAACAGAAAAAATGGGAAACAGCACAGCACCACTAGGAGTTATATTTTAAATATTAGTTTTATGTTACATTTAAGAAAAATATATATATTATTATTTTTAAATGGCCTTTTTATTTTACAAACCCTATCAAAAAAAAAAAAGTTGGAAAGGTAGACATCATCGGTCCTTACTTCTTCAAGGAGAATGGAGCTACTGTCACCGTTACATCAGAGCAATACATCGTGATGTTGAACAAGTTTTTAATTCCCGAATTGAGAAGGAGAATGGGGTGCCACAGCACACACAGCTCGGGCAACGATGGCCGTTCTTCGTTCCCTGTTCCCCATGAAAAAGGGGATTACATGACTCATGTAATTTTCCGTACCTACTATTATCAAATGGCAAATCTACCTTACGAATGTCTTGATATCAATACAACCTTTTTTATTTTCGTAAAATTAACGAAGTTATTATGATTTTTTCAAAAACACCGTATTCCTCTACCACACCCTGCCTATATATATATATATATATATATATATATATATATATATATATATATATATATATATGAGTTAAGTGCGCCCAGAAGAAAACATAAAAAAAAGGAAATTAGGGAGCTGAATAACACTCACATGAGTCATGTGAGATGTGAGATATGTAACACTCACATGTCTTTACATATCTCATTCAGTACAAACCTTAAATACAACAAACAAAAAGAACTGTTACACTTCTTCTAATTCTTTACATTATCTACTATTTACACAAGTTCTCTTTCATAGAAAAGAGGATACCCCTCGAACTCCGTCTAATGACCACAATAAAGAGTAATACGAGAACGAACAATACGAATGATAGGAATAAACGAATAAACTGTAATAATGAAACACGAGAAATAACGAAAAATTGACGATAATTAACTCGGAACGACCAAAGAAACGAGAACAACCACTTAACGTATAAAAAGATAAAAATGAGGTAAACAATAGAAAAGAGATAAACGAGAAAAAAAGAGGAAATCACTTTAACGGAATCTTTAGATGTTCCAGATGCACCGTCCTTCGCTTCCGGGGATCTTGCATACTCTGAATGGTGAGAACATTATGTTTCCAAATCGCCACGACTTTGAAGGGCCCATCATAACGTATATCCTCCTTATTCCGGTTCGAAACTACCTTCCGGTAAACAATAGTTCCAATTGCGACCCTTTCCGTTCCATCATGAACCCTAAGAACTCCTACTTTTTTCCTCATTAAGCCTCTTCCTAGCTTTCTCCCATCTGTGCCCGAGTGCCACTTTGTTTGCCACCAACGTCGCTTCAACCTCTTCATCCACTTCTGCACCGCGGGTATCCCTTCTACGTTCGCGAAGGCCAAATAACATTTCAAATGGTGAATGTCCCGTGGCTGTATGAATCGAATGATTGTACGCCACTATTGCTTCAGGCATTGCCATGCCCGCCTCTATTCCCCTTTTTCCGCTTAAAAAACGCGAAGGTGATCTCCTAGCGTACTATGCAAGCGTTCCACCGCCCCTCGGCCTCTCGGGTGTCCTGGCGTATTTAGATGCCATGCCACATCCAACTTCCGCATTTCCGACCTGACGCTTACGTTGTCAAATTCCCGACCCCCGTCCAAAGTTATCCTCTCTGGCACTCCATAAAATTGAAACCAGATTCGTAGGGCGTCAAGTACCACCTCCGCCGACCTATTCTCAACCGGGTATACCAACGCTACTTTGCTGAAAATATCTAGGACAGTTACCCATTTACAACCTTTCCATGTGTGACTATTTGTAAGTCTGTTAGTGGTCCTATTGGTATCTCCGTCTCTTCCTGTCTTACGGTAGGGGGGTGACGATCGTATTTTGTCTTATTGCAAATTTAGCACCCTTTGATCACCTCCTCGATAGTCTTCCGCATCTTAGCCCAAAAATATTTCCGCTTAAGTGCATGCAAGGTCTCCTGCACTCCTCGGTGATTTGTTTTCCCTTGATGGTACGCCACCGTGACCTCCTGCCGATCCGCCTCCCTTACAGGTTTCCACCATCAGCTTACACCGCATGAATGTCCTGTCCAACCCTATCCGCTCAGTTCTCCACAACCGCTTTATCTTCTCCCACACAACTTCATTCCCTACATACAAGTAAAAAGTTTCTCCCGGTCGAGATTCATCTGTCAGAACTTTTCTAACCATTTCTTCCGACACTCCCGGTTCTGACCGAACGGTGGTTATATGAAACCTCCCATACTTTATGTACTCCGCCTTTGTCAGTCCTGTCATTTTGTCTTCCAAATTATCTGTCTGTGTTTGTCGTTAATTATGTCCTCTAATTCCTCTATTTCTGCCGATTTCTCTCCTTCCGAACTATCTTCTCATGCTACTTCCCCCTCGTCTTCCGTAACTTCCGAATCACGTTCCGCTTCTCCTTCCGGTGTCCATTCCCGAATGAATCTTTGTATTCCTCCCGAATACTCCCCGGCTTCTCGCTCGATTGCATTCACCTGCAAAGCTCGATTTCCGGGGTTATCACTATTCTTCTTCCTTTCTTCAACAGGTCGTTTAAAGGTACTAGGCGTCTTGTCATGTCCGGGACAAACCGTCTGTAGTAGTTTAGTGTCTCCTGTAGTCTCCGTATACCCTTCACGTCTGTTGGGATGGCCATTCTCCTAATCGCGTCTACCTTCCGTATGTCCGGTCTTACTCCCTCTTTTGAAATCGTATGTCCCAAGAAGTTAATTCGGTCTTGTCCCAGGATCGACTTTTCTAACAACAGTTTCAGTCCATATTGTCTCAAGCGGTCAAACACCCGTCTAAGGTCCTGTACATGTCCTGTCTCGTCTTTACTGAATGTTAGTAAGTCGTCCATGCACCTGACAGCTGGCCTCATCCAACCCTCGCAGAAATTCATCCATCAGCCTTTGGAACGTTATAGGGGCGTTTTTCAATCCGAAGGGCATCCTGGTTAACTCGTAATGGCCCCTTTCAAACGTGAACGCGGTCTTATGCTGATCTCTTGGGTGCATCCTGATCTGGTGAAACCCCGCCTTCAGGTCTAACGTGCTAAACACCGTCGCGCCACCCAACCGATCCAGTATATCCTCAAACCTCGGAATGGGATACTTTTCATCTACCGTATTCTCGTTAAGTTTCCGAAAGTCCACCACCACCCTGTACTTTTCACGAGTTCCCTCTTCGCTCTTTTTCTTAACCGCCCATAAGAGACTGTTATATGGGGAGGTACTATCAACTATAATACCCTGACTCTTTAGACTCTCCGCTTCCTCCCTGATGTGCTGACGCAACGTCTGGAGATACCTTCAATCGCCATTCCCCTTAATTCTGGTCCCTATCTTCCCTAAAAGGTCACACCCAATGATACCCCCGTATTCACGAGGCATGTCTTCCACTACACGCACCGCTAGTTTTCCTTCTCCTTCCCACACCTACCTAATCCTACCTCCGCTTCACCCTCTACTCTACAGGGCCCATTCAACGTAATTAATTAACAACTACACGGTTGTACTCGGGGTATCCTCTCCTCTTTACATAAATTTCTTATAACCATTTTACACATTATTGTATTCGAACTTCCCGTGTCAACCAGACACCACACACCCTTCGCAATTTTTATAATAGGCAACCCTCCACATATGCTCTTAACACTATTTACTAACACTCGGTTGCCCCTCTTTTGCACTCACCTCATACCTCATCGCGTGCTCTCCTCTCCGCCGCCGTTCTTCGCTCCCCGCTCCTCCTGTCGCTTACTCCTGCCTGGCGTGCTCCTACCCTGGTTCCCCTTCTTCCTCTCCTTCCGTCTCCGAGGTGTCTGACGATCTTGTGGATTCCGAAGGACGTCAACTTCTCTTCCATACTCGCTGGGCGTTTACCTCCATCGGCTCCCCCTGGTTCGTTCCTCTGCGTCTGTTGATGTAAGGGCACTGTCTTGCAATGTGACCTTCTGTGCCACATTCGAAACATTTGTGCGGGGACAATGCACCTCCAAATGACCCAGTTTCCCGCATCCATGGCATTTTCTTCTCTCCTCCACGTCTTCGCATTCGTTCCTTGGCTCCTTTCCCGCATCATTGGACGGCCCCGACCTCCGAAATCCGTTTCCCTTCTTCTCCATGGGTCTTCTCGAGGTTGCGAGCTTCTACCTCCGTCGGTCCGTTTGTAGGTGACCCTACTCCATCCGTCTTCTTTCCGAACTTCTTCATCTCGAGCGCTGGAGTCCACTATTTCTCTTGCACATTCTACGAAAGACTTGTCCCTCGGAAGCTCTTCCTTTTTACCTGTCTCCTTCGCAAGCTGAACTTTTAGAATGGTTGATAGAAATACCACCCTCGCTTCCACTCCTGCTGCTTCTATTGTCTCCCTTATCTTCTCGGTAATTTTGTTAAAATGAGCCAACAGCGATCCCGCATACTGCCCATTAGATTGATGGGGACTCCAAGCTTCCCGAAATATTCGGAAAATGTCCTCTTCTGGGGTCCAACGACCGCCCCCGAACGCCTTCTTAAGTCGATCCTTCACTACGATCCATGGTGTGTCCTCATCCGCTTGAATTACGTTGAGTACACCGCGCTTGACCCGGCATACTAACGCTGCTCTTAATGCGCAGGCATCCACTGGATCTAAGAGATTCTCGCCCATCTTCGCTTTTATTCTAGCCATCACTCTATCTCCTTCCTTTAAGAAGTGATTTAGCTCCCCAATCTCTCCATCGTACCTCTCGATATATGCTATTGCCCTCCTTAAATCTTGCAACATTGCTGTTTTGAGCTTCAGCAATTCGAGAGCATTTGCCTGTGCCGCTGCCATATTCGCATGAGCTGCTGCTAAAGTTTCTGGTGGTAGAGGCTGCAACTCCGGCTGAATTTCGAACGATGGCGGTTTTAAAATGTTCTTATTTTCCATCCAGAATTTAGTTAAAAAATTTGAGAGATAAGAAACGTAAGAAAAACTTGGACGATAGTGATGTTCACAAAAACTTTTAGCGGGAAAAAAAAACTCACCAAGAGAATATGTTTAAGCGCTCCCGGGTTTCGGCACCAGTTAAGTTCACCCAGAAGAAAAACATAAAAAAAAAGGAAATTAGGAAGCTAAACAACACTCACGAGTACTGGAAAAAGACTGACTTTTATTGTTCAACATAAAATCCTCTTTATATACATCTGGTGGTTTGTTCGGGATTAAGTTAGGAATTAAGATGTATATTATTCCCCTATACACCTTAACTTATATATATATATATATATATATATATATATATATATATATATATATATATATATATATATATATATATATATATATATATATATATATATATTTTTTTTTTTTTTTTGGATTTAGATCAGTTACATTTTTAACTCTTGAAAAAAAAAAAAAAAAAAAAAAAAAATGAAGCATATAATTGTATGATATATCTAACTTAAACGCATGTATAGGTACTGGTAAAACACATGCAAGAGAATTTTAGTTAAAATACATTTATTTTCACTGAAAAACATGACTACAGTACCACATAAGAAATATATTTAAAAAAATTGTTACAAGTTGTAGAACATTGGAAACCACAATTCAACATACATATATATATACCATCCATACACAATAAAAATATATGCTCCATCCTCTACGTTGGCAGATTTTGGATCGAGCGATTTGAGACAATTTTTTTATTAATTAGTATTTATTAGAAAAATTATAATCTATACAGAGTCGGATTCATCGCTTGAACGCTTCACAACTCCTATCTGGCAGTCGGGTGCTGGTCTACGGGCTCAATGCCCTTTCGCAATCCCAATATATACATAAAACTACAAACCCTACTTAACACTAAACCACTTTGTGGCAAGGAAACAATGCCGACTCATCTAGCCATCTGTCTTTTTACTTCTTTATTATAATTTATTGCATTTGTTTTCACCATGCCTTGATGATTCGGCCATTGCTTTCTTCATGAACACAAGTACTTTATCCTATACAAGAACTTGTCCCTGCTTGCTTTACCAAGGATCTACATAGACCCATTCACAGTAATACTTCACTCAAGTAGGACAAGCGGAGCCTTTCTCAAAATCTACATTTACTAAACAAAAATATATTATACTCAAATCCATTTCAGCAATACCCAAATCTCTTCTGTTCAGTTGTTACTTAGAATTTGGTTTCTGCATGGATTTATTTCTGAATGTAACAAAGGAAAAGAAAAATGAAAATGATACACAATATTTTCATGGAGATTCATAATAAAAAAAAACTCTTACAGTGAGTGTCTACAGTTTTGACTCAAGTTTGATAATACACAGAATTGGTAGTTTTCACAAGTTGATAATAAAAAGAGACCCTCTCCATATTCAGACCCTAAAGAAACCGACTCATAAATTATAACACTGTTTTACTATATAGATATAGCACAAATTCTTTCATTTTTCACCATTTGAACTACAATCACTTAATGACTAATATGTAATTTCATTAAAAAATTACAAAAGTTAAAAAATTGTGCGCTTCATATTTACACTAAACAATATCTACATGTTACTCATTCATTACAATAGTAGCTAATTTAACTTCATACTAAATTATTTAAATAATGCTAAAATAAAGTAACTTGGTAATAAAAACCATTGGTTTTGGTAACTATGTTATCTTCTAATATTCTAATACCTTAGTTTAAAAACTTTTGATCTTCCTCAGGTTGTGATGGAAGGAATCAGCACATCATTGATATCAAAAGAAGTATCAACTATGGTAGGTTTGTAGATTTATTGGGCTGGAATATCACATTTAACATTGATATTAGATATTACTAATAACTAATATCAATGTATAAGTAATGTTGATACACCTAATATCACAGGTAATATTGAAAATTTCTTCTTCAAGACTTCTAAACCAAATATTGTTGGTTTTATAAATGTAGGTACAAAGATATGTTTATATTCATACTCATTAGAAATGTTATCTTCTGGTGACATTGAAATGACCAACTCATTAATAATATAGTGACGAGAATCTCTGTCACCGTTAAACATTTTTAAAGTACATGAATACTGTATAGCTAACATATTAGAGTATCCAACAATAATTCAAGTTATTGCTTGATACCTACCACATGATATATCTTTCACAAAATGAAAATACAATACACATTGCTGCTTCCCTACATGAACTAATTTTTGGCATTGCTCTACTACCGGCTGTTTTTTTTTTTTGTTTTTTTTTTTGTATTTGTTTTTCTTATATAAAAAGACATTCACGCACACACACACACACACACACACACACACACACACACACACACATTCACACTAACACACATATTTTTATTGTTGCCTACCACATTTATAAGCAGATTAGATATATGAAAATAACAAATTTAAAAACCATATTATTGTGTGGCTTAATAAGGTGTAGGCTATCTAATAGTCATTTTAAACATAGTATTATTTCATGACTGGAAAATTTCAAAAGATACAGTAGAAGAGTTTTCTAACAATTATGAAATGGTTAGTTAATAACACCTACAATATTAGGCCCTTCAAAACTGCACATATTTAGGCTGTTTTAGTTTTCTCCTAACAATTTAAAAATATAATATATATTCTCTAACACATTATTAAAGATATTACAGACATTTTTTGAAGTAATGAAAATTATATTATATTGATTCTAAAGGTAATGTTTAATTTTTTTTTTCTTGAAAACTTCTGAACCAAATATTTTGTTTCTGAAATGTATAAAGTATGTATTATTACATTACACAATAAATGCCCATAATCTATTTTTATATTCAATTATATATTATAAAATCTCCACATCTACAGAATTCATAGCCCCATGTAAAAATTCGAATTAGTTATAAAATAAATTCAATAGAAATCAATAAAGAGCTGTAGAATAAAATATTATTCCTCTTATCTTGATCATTGTATTTTTATTTTCT